>BQNB010005362.1:0-83233 GCA_026074375.1 Tanacetum coccineum | reverse complement strand
TACTTTTTCAGAAAAAAATTCCAGAGTCTGTAAAATATCTCACTGTTACTGTTTTTATAAAAATACTTTTATAAAAACACTTTTATATATTTAATTATCGTAAACTTGCAAAATTCATATCTCCTTCGTTATAATTTGGATTTTCGAGTTCTTTATATATTTAGGATCATCATGAAATCTAATATTTTAATAAAATATAAAATAAATATTATTTGTGTCGAATTAAAACAGTAGGTTTTAGGGTTTGTATTTAAAAGTTTATAAACTTGTTTTTATAAGTTTTTTACTTAACTAATTTGCTATAAGTCCTCTAATTTATATAATAACACATCTTTGATATACCTTCAGTCCACTGATTTGTGTCTGAGAAATATTTCCAAGATAACATGTCTTCATATTTATTTATTCAAATACATAATAAATCAACTTTTCAATAATTAATTTATAAACTAGTTTTATAAATTAACAAATACTTATACAAAGTGTGTTCTTGCTTTTTAACATCTTTCTAACATCATATCATCATAAGAAAATATAATTCGAACCAAGAACATGTCCATTTCCATTTTACAAACTTGTAAAATAAACCTAGATGGTGATTAACTATATAAACATTATATAAACATGTAAATGAAATATTTGAAAAGATTAGGGTTTATAGTATACCTTAAGATGAAGGACGAAGATGATACACAAGATTAAAACCCAAGTATTAACCAAGAAACCCTAGTTTCTATTCAAGAAAACCCTAATTCTTTTACTTGTACAAACCCTTTGTAATTACCCAACCAAGCTTCCAATATAATTTGTAACATCTTAGATATGTGTAATATCAACCCTTGTACACTTGTAATACTTGTAAAATCAAAACTAATGAATGTATTTGGGGTGGTGAAAGTGTGCCGTGAGTTTGAGTGTAGTGTGTGTGTATAATCTTACTTTATGTCAAGTATTTATAGCAAAACTTCGTAAAATACCACTTGTAAAACCATCTACATGAATTATTAAAGGTGCTTAAGGAGTGACTGGTTATGGAGGTGTGTAGGGCATGGGATTTTGATAAAAACAAGGCCTAGGTGTGTAAGAATAAGCATGGCATGTTGTAGACAGCTTGGTCTTGTGTAAGATTGATGTGAAATGAGCTTAATCATGCAAGTCTTCTCCTTATTTTTCTTTGATTCAGCCGAAAAAATAAGAGAGGGCATGGGGGACAAAATTTGCTGTGAAACCCCATGGTTAAAGCTTAGGGTTTATACCTTGGATAATACATATTATTGTTTATAATTAGTGAAGTATTTAGGATTTAATTTGAATGTATGAAGGTGTTTGTGTTGCATTAAATTCGGCCAACTAGTATATAAGTGAAAGATTTTATAAAATTTTGATAACAATGTATTAGTGGGTATTGGTTGAAGTATAGAAGTGTTTATGTGTTTACATACATGCATGGATGTCTAAAACGCGAACCGGATGCGTTTTACATAAAGTATAAAAAAAAACTTTAAAAGTTATAAATTATACTTCTATTAATGTTATAACACTTTTTGAATGTAAACTTTTATTTATTTGATGGTCGTATACATTGAACATTGATTTTTAGTTTACGCGATTTAACTATGCGATTTAAATAAAAAAAGTAAACGCGTAAAAGTCTAAAAATAAATAATGGAATAATTGAAGTCGTAAAATGACCTAAAATAACGGATTGTTACAGTTAGAATGAAAGGACATCAGTTTATGTTGTTCAATTCATATCAGTTGTGTAAGAAGAAGTTGTTTTACTTACTTACAACTGATTTTAACTTAGGCTATTTGTATATTCAAATAGGGGGAGATTGTTGGGTTCAGTTCCTGAGCCCTTCAGTCTTTCTATAGATTTAAACATAAAATCCTATAAGTGTTTCTCAAACTGAAGGTTTTCAGTTTGAGTCGCTGAAATTTCTTCAGCATCAGCTCTTCAGGTCCTTGTAAAATTGGGATGTATCTTCACTTCAGTATATGCAACGGTATAGAAACTGAAGAACGAAGGACTATGGAAAAGAGCTTAGTTGCTTGGTTGACCATTAAGTGATGGTAGTTATCTCCTTAAAAGAAGTTGAAACAGTTGTTTACTTTCTAGAGGTTTCAAGGCGGGAAAAGATTGTTTATGTCAAAAGAATAAAGCAAATTTGGGGAAAGTAATTCTAAGTTGGTTATTCGAAGTACAAACAATTTCCTTAAGGACTGGTCCTAGTACTCGAAAGAAGAGTGCATTAATGGTAGTGTAAAACACCATTTAATGTTGTAGTGTTGTAGGTTTAAAATGTTAAACTAATCCTTTTTCATAAAAGGAAAGGGTATTCCTGAATAAATGTTATACCTTCAATTAATGGTGAAAAACATTGAAGAGTTCTTTATTGCTAAAACAAATGACCGGTCACTAGAAGCTGAAGCTTAGTTTAGTCTATGTAGTTTATTTTTTTACTCTCTTAACTTTGGATAGAGTCTAAGTTCGAAAGAGATTAAAACCCCCAATTGTCCATTAAACACCTTGTTTCGCAAGCAAAGGTGTGTTATGTATTTAATTTGATTCTAATAAAAGTCTATACGTTGAATAGTACTTCTGTGTTTTAAACTTGTTCTTTATATTGTTCATATATATTTGTTTAAAACTCACTTTGTTGCCATGAAATCTGATTAGTTTAAACTTGATGAACCTTATATCAGATTACAAGGGACCAACATTAATTACTTAAACTTTCATATAAAATTATATATTAATAAAGTATTTACTTTATAAATATATTTATATTTATAAAGTTATGGTTTTAATAAAAAAATTATCCGTTTAACCATTCGCGTTTGTTTATTTGTCCCGAAAAAAATAAAGGAGCGAACATGAACAAGGCTCCGTCCGTGTTTCTCCGGTTTATTTACAACGCTAGCTACAAATAACTTATTTAATTATCAAGATTTGAGAAAGTGTATGAAAATATGTCAATATTGGACTCGATTTATAGAGAATTGAAAACTAAATTTAATGGTATACTTATTATTGAAAAAATAATTTAATATACATTATCTATTGATTTATCTATATCATGAAGAATTATAGCCTAAATAAAAGATAATATAAACATCCACTCATAATTTGACATGTGGCAAGATTGGGTCATAAATTTAAGTGTCACAAAGTGAACGGATGGGATGTTTTCTTTTATTTGTTTGGTGCACTTTCAATATAATACTAATATTTTTGGTGTACTTTCAATACAATAGTATTTTTTTATTAACCAACCGATCGTGAATAAAGATAATATTATAAAAAAACTCAAATGTCTCGTCTCTTACCGATGTAAATGAGTTGTTACAAACTCTGACTTAATTTTTTTACGTCCGTGTCACGTGTAGGAATATGTACACATAAAATAATATATGTCCGGGAATTTTATTCGAGCCTACGAGGACGCACGCGTTAATATATAGAACAATTATAAGAAATATATTAAATATAATATATTTAGTAATAAAGCTTAAACGAGCATTAAATATTTATAGGTATTTAATGGGATGTATTATTAATAGTTAAGCAATGGACTAACATGCAATTATGGAGAAAAGAAAAGTGTGGAAATTGTTTCATTTTGCCTTGGTCAATTAGTTTTCTAATCTCCAAGAGGAAGTGGAATTGCCTAACTTGCAAGTCAAGTTTAGGTGGCTATAAAAGGAGCTTTAGGGTATTTAGTTCTCTCATAACTTGAAAAACTATAACCCTAAAATTCTCTTCTCCTCTCCCTCTTTTGCTCGATCGACCGAACACCCACAAGGGGTTTCGGTTTTGCTTTTTGTTCGACAAGAAGAAAACCACAAAGGTTTCAATAGTTGATTTCGTGAAGAACGTGGTGGTTTGATTTGCTTTATCACTACTAGTACTAGCATACTTAAATTGTTTGCTACGAACGTATTGTGTGTGTTGAAGTAGAGAGATCTTATTTAGATTTTGGGTGGTTACGCGTGGTATTATTCATTTATACACACGCGTATATTCAAGAATGGTGATTCGTTAATTGCTGAAAGGTACATGTTCTTGATCCCTTTGTTAATTATATATTCTATACATGTTTATATGTTCCGCTGCGTACTCGTGATAATTAAATGGTTAATTAGTTGTAAAAACCCAACAGTGGCATCACGAGCCATCATATAGAATAGTAATTACAAAAAAGTAAAATAGGACAAATTAAGGTTCTTGGTTAATTTTTTAAAAGCCCTTTGGGCGTTTTTAGTTATAAAGATTGGATCTTTATTGTTGATAAAATTAATTAGGCGAAACCCTAGGTTGTATGTAATTTTATTCGATAGTTTAAATTGTTAATTGATCGTTTTTATTTAATTAATTGTTAATGGTTTATCCGTGATAAACACATGCAAGTTTATATGTGTGTGTGTGTGTGTGTGTGTGTGTATTCTTGGTTAAATTGTTAATTGTTTGACATGGTATTCGATTATTAAACTTAAATAGACATAAAAGATTGAGTTTTTTTAGTTTTCAGATTGTAAGATATGTTTTCACTAAAAAATTCGTAAAATATTCATCATAAGTAAAAAAAATTGAAATTTTTATGGTAGATCCACGACTCAGTAGGCTACAACTTTGTAGTTTACTGCAAAAGCTAGAGAAGAACCTAGCTATGTCCTGACGAGGCCTGAAGTCGACTGAAATTTTCTATCAGCTTTTATGTGTTATGTGGTATATGTTTATATAAGGCTTACGCAATCGATTATGTCGAGGTATGTGGCACGATTCATTGGAAGAATGAGCCTTATGTGAACATGTACATAATTTAATTATTCGATAATTAGAATCATCATTTATGAATGCATGTTTTAATTGTTAAATGTTTAAATAAATGTTATGTGTATTAGTAGTTTATATTTATTGTTTGTTTTATAAGTTGTGACTTGAGTAAAAACAAAGGGTTTTTTAAAAAAGAAAAATATAAACATGACTAATAACTATGAAACAAGATTTAGTATAAACTATTAATTGCGAAGTCTTATGTGTCAACTGGGTGTGGTTATCTATAATGTTAGGGCTCATACCTTAACTTCTCACGACGAGATTTGCAATTTAATAAATTTATAATGTTTTTCTAAATTAAAGAGTTAAATTTTATCAGTCACGAAATTTGCAAAAGTACTATTTATTTGCAAGGCATATCACCAAGGGTTTGAGGTTTTTATACTCTATAAATCTCTGATATCTTGCAATTACTTAGGAAGAGCAAATGGTCTAGGGTTTGAATAGTTTTTAATCATTCTTTAATATTTTCTCGCGATAAATGAGAATCTTTAAATTTAAAAACACGATTGAATCGTCAATTTTTAAAGGTATCACTATTTATACATGAAATGTATAGAAAATAAGTGACACCGTAATAAATAACTTAATTGAGTCAAGTTTTTATTAAAACTTATGATACGAAGATGTATGCATGCTTCTTCGTACATATTTGTTGCCATCCAAATTGTAAAAACACTTGACATTGCCTTTTACATCATGCGAGACGTGTGTAGATTGCAACCCCAAGGTGATTATACACTCTTTGTGAGACGTTGGTGTTACATAATCACAGTTTTTGATTGTACGACTTAATTGGGTTAAGTCGGTAAGACCTTAAGCCTGAAGCATAGATGGGATGAAACATGCTTACTAGTATATTAATGTAATAAAGTAAGTCCCATAATGTTCTAGGAATTGCACCGATGGAAATTATTGATCGTCAGTTACCTTTCGAATACACCATTGCTAGCAGATCAACTGATGTGATGGTGGTATGTCAAGTTGGATCCTAGACCTTAGAAAATTAATTGTTTATATTTAAACATTGGTAGTCAATTTTTTTCAAGGAGTATTATCGAAAATACTAAAATATTGAACTTAATATGTTTTGTAAATGGCACTACCTGTCTTAAACATAAACCATTCGGCTTTTAGGTCGATGTTTGAAAGATAAAAATTTTCTAGTTCAAATTTTAATGATTGGTTTCGTTCACTTAAGCTAGTTTTGAGAGTTGAAAAGAAATTGTTTGTCATTGAACAGCCTATTCCCCCTACTCCACATGCCGATTCCACAGCTCAAGTACTTGCGCTGTGAAATGCGGTTTATGATGCTCATAATGAGGTTACTTGTCTTATGATTGGAAGTATGACTCTCGAACTACATAGACAGTTTAAAAACTCCTCACCTTATGAAATGCTTCATGAGCTTAAATCAATGTTTGAGAAACAAGCTAGAGTGGAGTGGTTTGACCTAATCTAAACTTTCCATGCTTGCAAACAAGAGAAGGGAAAATCAGTTAGCTCATATGTACTTAAGATGAAGGGATATGTGGAGCAACTAGAACGTCTTGGTTATGTGCTCTGATAACATCAAATAACGTCACTTTATAGCATCATTTATCCTAACCATTTTACCCACTTTTATATAATTATTGCAAGATTTGGAACTTAATTGCTTTAAAGTTGATAATTGTAGTAATTACGGAGTGTTTTGTGACGACATGCTAAAAGGCGCACCATTTGGAGCTAAAATGAAGACAATTAAAGATTACTACTTTCTGACTACATACGTCGTATCCAACAAGGAAGATACGGCGTATCGGCGCCAACTCTTCACAAGAAAACGCATTTGACCAATTCCCAATACGGCGTACCCCTTTGCTACCATACGCCGTATCCAGCTAGATAAGTATTCAAAGATACAATAATAAATGTAAATTGGGAATGATATAACTGATTGATTGAGAACATAGCGCGCACTCCAAGGAATCCAGCCCAATACACCGTATTGACCTTACTCAATACGGCGTATCCAGTCTTTTTCAGACACTATAAATAGAGGACTCAAAAACGAGTTTCTAGTGTGCAAAAACATATTCCTTATACCATACTTATAAAAGAAGATTTTCTGAAGAGAAGAAGAGCCACAAAGTTTAAGCATTGATCACAAATCCATAAAAGACATCGTGTAATTTTTACTCTTTTAATCGTCCGATTTTCATTGTTTGATTACGCCTGTATAATTACAATGGTTGTGGGCTAATACCCTTGGGTATTAGCCATCTTAACAAAAGTTTAATGTTTAGTTTGTTTTAAAAATCGATTTCTTATTTAATCGTTGATTGTTTAATTATGTTTATCACCTAATACTTGTCTATGTGCTTGAATATGCGACCTATCATTCAACTAGGTCTAGTGATACCTAACAAGTAGTTTAGATACCAGGATAGCTCTCCATATCGTGTTTTATATTACTGGACCAATAGGATCACAAATAATGTTCTATCTTTGCCTTTGAATAATGAGCTTAGTTGGACCGGTAGGTGACCCGTATGATTTAAACAAGTATGTTTTTAATTAATTGGTAAAGACTTGAACAGTGAACTACCAATATATAAAACACCGTCAAGCAATAAGTAAGTAAAGTCCTGATGGGCTAGGGTTTTAACAGGATCACCACTGCTTTGATTCCCTAAGATAAATTATAATTAAACTAAAGGATGCTTTATGCGGATGCGTTAATTGTGACAGGATTAATCGTATCTAGGTCTTAGGAATATGTCCCGCCTAAGTCTTAAGAATGATATGCCGCTTCGAGATAAGTAATCATTGCACTAAACAAACAAACCAACATTTAACCAGATTTAATATGGCTAATACAGTTTTCTATCATTTGGCTTGTACCGCTCTTTTATCTTCTGAGTTTCTTCTTGCGTGTTTATTGTGTATTGAATTGATTCTTGTCACCACTAAACCTGTGTCAGTCTCTCAGGCTGAAAACCCCCTTTCATTAGAAACCATATATAGCATAGGTTTAACCAGTAATTAGAATTAACATAGATTAATTAGATTAATTAAAATACTGTTAGAATATAAGGTTAGTATTCGCTCTTAGTGTTCGACACCCTACTTACCACGAAACTCCCACCGATCGGGTACACTGCTGGTTAAAGTGTTGTTTTAGTTAAAGTCGGCTAAATATAAATTTAAAACTTGGTAATCAATAATTGACCCTACACGACAGCACATCAAGTTTTTGGTGCCACTGCTGTTTAACCTTTATTCTTATTAGTATTTCTAACCATTAATTAGTTTAGCTTAGTATAATCTAATTAATTTAAGTTGCATATTTGTGTGTTTAATTTTTTGCATTGTATATTTTGCATATTGTGTGTTTATGTGCATTGTTACAGCCTACTATAACTTTCTGAGTCGAATACAGAATACGACGTATTTAATTTATTAGATACGGCGTATAATTTTTTTCTAAACCAATACAGCGTATTCGACTCTAAACCCTCATACGGCGTATTACGGCGTATTTGTCTATTTGACCGTTTTCTTTCCTAGCTATTTTATTACAGGTTAATATGGATGACCCCAACATTACTATGGAGGAATATATTAGACTTGAAGAAGAAAAATCTTGTAGGCATGGTAAGGTGTGTAACTGGGAGACTGCTACGTATGGAAAGATCTGGTATGATAAAGACGTTCACAACCTCAGATCTTTTGAAACTGAATTCCCAGCTATAGTCTTTAATGACGCGTTAACATCTGAAGTAACGCTCTCCTGTGAACCCACGGTAAGTCCTCTTAACGACCATAAAATTAACTTTAGAACATCGTTTGACGAATCCGACGATGAAGATTACACGGCAATTTATGACGAAAATTCATTTTCCTATAAAATAATTTCTGTCAACAATTTGAAAACGGATTCTGAAAATGATAATGATAAAGTCACTATGCCTTTATTTCTGACTGCCGAGCCTGAGGTCAGTTATTCTAATGATTTAGACTTCTTTAAAGATTTTGAGAATGAATTTCCAGCCATTGTTTACAATGATGCTCTAAGGTCTAAATTGGATTTCTTAACTGAACCTACTATAAGTCCTCAACATATCGATGAATTTAATTTGAATGATGAAACATCATTGTCCGAATGTGATGAAGAGGACCAAAACGTTTTATACTTTATTGATTTATTTCCTTTTAACGTAATTTATCCCGATAATCTAAAATTGGATACGGACAATGATAATGATGAAATCGATATTGAGAAATCTTCAGGGGATATGTCTGTCATACCATTACCTAATGTAATAAATATCGATATTGGTGCTTACGCACAAGGGTCAAATAAGCTTCTAAAAACAAGTCATGATACATCTAATAAAATTTTCAAAACTGAAACTTTTATCAAAAAACTAAATGTTAATATCATGGCTTGTAATTATCTTAACAACGGGATGCTTTTGAATCTTATCAAGAATCTATATGTGCCATTTGGCATCCCATTCGACCCCAAGTTGTTTTATAAGGATGGGATTAAATTGGGGTAAGTCGAACTTAATGACTAACTGAAACAGAAGTGCTTCTCGGGAGACAACCTGGTCATTTTAATTATTTGTCGTATTTTAATTGTTTGTTGCACTCCATACGGCGTATCGAACCCCTCTGGATACGGCTTATGGATGTGTCTGGACGTTATCAGACCTTACATTCAGTCTTTAATTTTTAGTACTTTTTAAAAATATTTAATTATTTTTATAGGAACAATACGGCGTATCCTAGGGTTTGAGATACGGCGTATTGATCCCTGTACAGTGTGTTTAATTGTTTTCTTGTACCATTGTACCGAGATAGAAATTGCACTTTCGTCTTCTAATATTTTATGCAGGACCTGGCTGAAACAAAATTGATGATATGGTATATTCTGAAAAAGACATGTGTTGAACTTATCCGGGCATTCTGAAGCCCTCGTCAACACACTTTTTGCTCAAAGACTCAACTTGGAGAATCATCTCAAGCAAAACATCAGGGAGTTTTTTGTTCTAATTCTATTTCCCATATTATTTAATTGTTTTATTTATACAACGAGGACGTTGTATAATTTAAGTGGAGGATGGAGAATTAGAACGTACTTGTCCTTACTTTTTACAAAATAACATGCTTCGTGCTTAAAAGTGCTTAAAATAGGCCAAATTTAAAAAAATTATAGCATGACTTTTGTAAAAATTACTAGTTACATTACCTAGCGCACTATAACCCTTGATACATATTGTGAGAATTTAGCCTATTCCCTTTCCAAATGCTTACTAAAAATTCCATAAAATTATGAGTGTGTCGGTGATGTAGTGGACTTTAGAACTTGGCTTGGTATATCACTCGAGACCACAATGATGAGTACTATGGATTTAGATGGAGTAACATGTTTAACTGATAAATTTTTATGATTAAACCAAAAAGCCTACATGTTGTAAAATTAACTAAATACACTGGTTAGTTAACCCCCGTGTAACCCTTTGGTTACTCTCACTTTTAAAGTAAGATCCCCTTGAACAACCTGTTGAGCCTTTCATGTCTTTTTCTATACCAAAATTATATGGTTCGTTACACCTTTACACCTAAGCCTACCCTGTAGATTAAGCCTATTTTAATCAAAGTTGCTAGTTGCTTTCGTGTAAAGTTCTGTATTTCCTGTGTCAAAGTAGAATCTTTCTGTCTCTGTAATCGTCAGGAAATTGCACAATGCAATGGAAAAATTATGTAGCTCGTAAATTTCGCTACTTTCGCGATTATGTTTCATTACCGAAGAAGAAGTGTATTAAGGAAAAATTATCCGGATGAATTATGATGGTGAATACGGGGAAATGACACCGAGGTTTATGATGTATTGTTTGAAAAAAAATGAAAAAATCTGCAAAAAAAGAGTATGAAGGAAGATAGTCGGTTTAGTGAACTTATACCGATAAAACTACTTGTAAGAATCGATTATACGATGTAAAGTTTTGTAAAAAGTGGCCGATATCACCACTTATCTTATAAAGTATGTAAAATTTAGGATGTAAGGGAAGTTGACCATTATGGGAACGCCAACTTAGGTTGTCTTTGTCATCCTATGATCGAGACGTTTGTCTATATTTCTAAGTCTTTATCATGGAACAGCCAGGTAAAGTTACTAGCAACCGTACCTTATTTGTTGGCTTAATCTATTTGTTTCGTAAAATTTTATTTAACAACCATTTACTTCCTTTTCCTAGCAACTAACCTTAGGTTTTACTCGAACGAGGATGTGTACGACCATGCATGTCTATTCCGTCGTTACGGCCATGTATGCGTGACTCAGCTGCTTTGTTGGTTTACGGCTTTCGGTGAAAACTAGAAGATCCATTACCCTATATTGTTCTTCATCTTAACCGTTGTTTAAACACGAATGAGGATGTGATCTAATTGTACGTGTCTATTCCGTCGTTACGGTCGTGTATGTATGATTCAGCTGCCTTGTTGGTGTGGTACTTTTGGTGAAAGACTGTTTGAATGATCAACCCTAAGCCTTTTTACCCAAATTTACCTTTTAACTTGTTCCTCCTTAGCTCTAGTGGTGGAGATGCGTATCCTTGCCAAGCTTATGATAGAAAACTAATCACGAGTGAGCAAATGAGCGTACCAATTAAATGTTGCACCCTAGATTAGTTGAGTGATCTGAGTGTTTTCATCTTAATATTTCGTGAGGTGCTTAGTTATGTACAGGTGATTAGAACAAAATGATGCTTAAACGGAAAAATCCTTGACTACGGTTGGGATACATTTTCAAAACTTTTCTAAAGTCTACTTGAGGACAAGTAGGATTCAAGTGGGGGTATATTTGATAACATCAAATAACGTCACTTTATAGCATCATTTATCCTAACTATTTTACCCTCTTTTATATAATTATTGCAAGATTTGGTACTTTACTTCTTTAAAGCTGATAATTGCAGTAATTACGGAGTGTTTTGTGAAGACATGCTAAAAGGCACACAATTTGGAGCTAAAACGAAGACATTTGAAGATTACTACTTTTTAACTACATAAGCCGTATCCAACAAGGAAGATACGGCGTATCGGCGCCAACTCTTCACAAGAAAACGCGTTTGACCAATTCCTAATATTGTGTATCCCTTTGCTACCATACGCTGTATCCAGCTGGATAAGTATTCAAAGATATAGTAATAAATGTAAATTAGGAATGATATAACTGATTGATTGAGAACGTAGCGCGTACTCCAAGGAATCCATCCCAATACGCCGTATTAACCTTACTCAATACGGCGTATCCAGTCTTTTTCAGACACTATAACTAGAAGACTCAAAAACGAGTTTCCAGTGTGCAAAATCATATTCCTTATACCATACTTATAAAAGACGGTTTTCTAAAGAGAAGAAGAGCCACAAAGGTCAAGCATTGATCATGAATCCATAGAAGACATCGTGTAATTTTTACTCTCTTAATCGTTCGACTTTTATTGTTTGATTACGCTTTTATAATTACAATGGTTGTGGGCTAATACCCTCGGGTATTAGCCATCTTAATGAAAGTTTAATGTTTGGTTTGTTTTAAAAATCGATTTCTTAATTAATCGTTAATTGTTTAATTATGTTTATCACCTAATACTTGTCTATGTGCTTGAATATGCGACCTATCATTCAACTGGGTCTAGTGATACCTAACAAGTAGTCTAGATATCGGGATAGCTCTCCATATCGTGTTTTATATTACTGGACCAATAGGATCACAAATAATGTTCTATCTTTGCCTTTGAATTATGAGCTTAGTTGGACCGGTAGGTGACCCGTATGATTTAAACAAGTATGTTTTTAATTAATTGGTAAAGACTTAAGCAGTGAACTACCAATATATAAAACACCGTCAAACAATAAGTAAGTAAAGTCCTGATGGGCTAGGGTTTTAACAGGATCACCACTGCTTTGATTCCCTAAGATAAATTATAATTAAACTAAAGGATGATTTATGTTGATGCGTTAATTATGACAGGATTAATCGTGTCTAGGTCTTAGGATGATGTCCCGCCTAAGTCTTAAGAATGATATGCCGCTTCGAGATAAGTAATCATTTCACTAAACAAACAAACCAACATTTAACTAGATTTAATATGGCTAATACAGTTTTCTATCATTTGGCTTGTACCGCTCTTTTATCTTCTGAGTTTCTTCTTGCATGTTTATTGTGTATTGAATTGATTCTTGTCACCACTAAACCTGTGTCAGTCTCTCAGGCTGAAAACCCCCTTTCATTAGAAACCGTACATAGCATAGGTTTAACCAGTAATTAGAATTAACATAGATTAATTATATTAATTAAAATACTGTTAGAATATAAGGTTAGTATTCGCTCTTAGTGTTTGACACCCTACTTACCACGAAACTCTCACCGATCGGGTACACTGCCTGTTAAAGTGTTGTTTTAGGTAAAGTTGGCTAAATATAAATTTAAAACTTGGTAATCAATAATTGACCCTACACGACAGCACATCATGCTCCCACAAGATCTTGGTATTGGTCTAATCATGAATGGCCTCACTAGTGACTTTGTTGGATTTGTAAAGAACTACAATATACATAACATAGGGAAGACAATTGGTGAACTACATGCTCTGCTTATTGAGTATGAGAAAGGTTTACCTAAAAAGCTGCTACACCATAAGTAATGACGATTCAAGGTGGTAGAATCCAGAAAGCCAATAAGAGATCACTTAAAGGGAAGGGTAAAGGGAAAGGCAAGGGAAAAGATAAATATGGTTATATCCCTAAGCCTAAAAACCCTAAACTTTTTTGCTAAAGAGCACCCGACAAAGGATGACGCCTGCCACCATTGCAAAGAGGTGGGTCATTGGAAGAGGAATTGTCATGCTTACCTTGCTGAGTTGATAAAGAAGAAGAAGCAAGTTGACACTACCAGTTCTTCATGTATCTTCACAATAGAATTATTTTCTTTCCCTAATAAATCCTAGGTGTATGACACTAGTTGTGGTACTTACATTTGTAACACAAAACAGGGTCTTAGAGGAGCAAGAAAGCTAAAACAAGGAGCTCTCTATTTGTACGTGGGCAATGGCTTTCGTGCACAAGTGGAAGCTATGACTTAGTTTTACCTAATGGCCTAGTGATTTGTTTAGACAATTGCCATTATGACCTACTATTACTAGAGGTGTTGTTTCAGTTATACGTTTGGTTGACAATGGTTTTATCTAATGTTTTATGGATTATAGAATTTTAGTTTCTAAGAATGATGTTCTTTATTTTAATGCTATTCCATGTAATGGTATTTATGAAATTGATATGCTTAATCTTGTGCCAAATGTTAATTCTATTTATAATGTTAGCAATAAAAGAGTCAAGCACAACCTGGACTCTACTTATTTGTGGCACTGTTGTCTTGCTCATATAAGCAAGAAACGTATTAAAAGGCTGCAACATGATGGGCTTTTAAAATCAACAGATGAAGAATCTTTTGATAAATGTGTATCTTGTTTATCGGGCAAGATGACAAGGAAACCGTTTCCATATCGTACCGAAAGGGCGATTGATCTTCTTAGGCTAATACATACTAATGTGTGCGGTCCACTTAGACACGTGTCAAGACAATGTGCTAGCTACTTCATTACCTTTACGGATGATTATAGTCGTTATGGTTATGTTTATTTACTTAAACATAAACATGAAGTCTTTGAAACATTCAATGTGTTTAAGAATGAAGTAGAGAATCAACTCGGAAAGACTATAAAGGCACTTCGATCAGATCGATGAGGCGAATATATTAGTCATTAGTTTAAAGATTATCTGAAAGCTTGTGGAATTTTTCAATAGCTTACACCTCCATATACACCACAACACAATGGCGTGTCTAAAAGGAGGAATCGTACCTTATTGGACACGGTTTGATCAATGATGAATCTTACAACTTTGCCGTTATCTTTTTAGGATTATGCTCTAGAGTCTGCTACATGCATTCTCAATATGGTTTCAACCAAGAAGGTTGATAAGACACCATATAAACTGTGGTATGGAAAAGTTCCTAACTTGTCTTACTTAAAGGTATGGCGTTGTGAGGCTTTCGTGAAGAGGGATACGACTAAAAAACTCCAGCAAAGATCTTTTAAGTGTATCTTTATAGGATACCCAAAGGAAACGATGGGTTACTATTTCTACTTCCCACCTGAAAACAAAATTGTTGTTGTAACGTGTGTTTTTTATTTCTTATAATTTTCATTTTACACTTTTGGCCCCTAGACTTCTAAATAGTTTTCAATTTTAACCTCTAGTTTTTTAAAAGTTTACTATTAGTCCATCACTTTAAAACAATTTTAATTTTCACCTTTCATTTTCAATCAATTTATTTTTAATCCTTAACTTTAAAATCATTTTCTTATGCTTGGGTGATTTATACCAGTTTATGCTTAGGCGATTTATACCAAGTGTATTAGGCGATTTATACCAATTTTGGTAAATTCACCGAATTTCATTTTCGGTTCACTTAGAAAACCAAATTCAGTTAAACCATTTTCGGTGAAATCAGAAATTTTACTTTTTGACTTCTTTTCACGGTTTCTTCTTGATTAGTAAAATCCCGCAAAAGTATCATTTCTTTTCTCGGTTTAATCAAGACTTGTAAAATCCCATGAACTAGAATTCCATAACAAACCACAATTGGAATCACTTCATAAAACGTAAGATGCTATATCCATTCACAACAACATCAAAATGTCAAATACCAATAACAACATGCAACCTCAAACATCAAGTGTTCTTCACAATGACACAGTTTCTTCTTGTTCAACTTTTAAAGTTAAAGAGAAGACACAACTTTTGAAGAAGAAGATGCATGAACAATTTTAGAGAAATTAAGTCATAATTCAAGTTTCTCATAGAAACTTTACAAGATTTTGGTACCATGCATATCTTTAAGAGAACATTCTCTCAAGACTTTGATTTACTAGAACAACATCTTACCAATAATATACTTTCTCAGACTGATTGCAACACTACTTTGACAAAACTCAGAACAACGTTTGAAAAAGCTTTCAATTTAGAATTCAAAGAGCGTATTTAGAATATATAAAGGAAAAATTATTCGGAATGAATTATGATGGTGAAGACTGAAAATTACGCCGAGATTTATGATGTATTGTAAAAAAATTGAAAAAATTAGAAAAAATAGCAAAAAAAGAGAAGGAAGGAAGATAGTCCCGATGAAATTACTTGGAATGATTGATTATTCGTTAATACGTGCAAAAAAATCAACGATTTAAAGTCTTGTAAAAAGTGGTCGATATCACCACTTATCTTGTAAAGTATGTAAAGTATGGAATGTATGGGAAGTTGACCATTTATGAGAACTGCCAACTTAGGTCTCTTTGTCATTTCCCTATGAATGCGAGAAACGTTGATTATATTTCGAGTCTCTATCATGGAACGGTCGGGTAAAGTTTCTAGCAACTGTACCTTATTTGTTGGCTTAATCTATTTGTTTTATGAAATTTTATTTAACAACCATTTACTTCCCTTTCATAATAACTAACCTTAGGTTTTACTCAAACGAGGATGTGTACGAGCCATGCATGTCTATTCCGTCGTTACGGCCATGTAGTGTGACCTTAGCTACTGGGTTGGTTTATGACTTTTGTTGAAGTAAAACATCTATACCCTATATCGTTCTTCATCCTAACCGCTGGTTAAATACGAATGAGGATGTGATTGAATCATATGTGTCTATTCCGTTGTTACGACCATGTATGTGTGGTTTAGCTGCCTTGTTTATATGGTACTTTTGGTGAAAGATTGCTTGAATGATCAAACTGAAGCCTTTAACCCAATTTGCATTTTTGACTTGTTTCTCCTTAGCTCTAGTGGTGGAGATGTGTATCCTCGCCAATCTTATGATAGAAAACTAATCACGACCGATCAAATGAGCATACAAATTAAATGTTACACCCTAGATTAGTTGAGTGATCTGAGTGTTTTTATTTCCCTATTTTGTGAGGTGCTTGGTTTTGTACAGGTGATTAGAACAAAAAGATGCTTAAACGGAAAAATCCTTAACCTCGGTTGGGATACATTTTCAAAACTTTTCTAAAGTCTACTTGAGGACAAGTAGGATTCAAGTGGGGGGATATTTGATGACATCAAATTACGTCACTTTATAGCATCATTTATCCCAAGTATTTTACCCAATTCTATATAATTATTGCAAGATTTGGTACTTAATTGCTTTAAAGTTGTTAAATGCAGTAATTACGGAGTATTTTGTGAAGACATGCTAAAAGGCGCACAATTTGGAGCTAAAACGAATATATTTGAAGATTACTAATTTCTGACTACATACGCCGTATCCAGCAAGGAAGATACGGCGCATCAGCGCCAACTCTTCACAAGAAAACGAGTTCAATCAATTCCCAATACGGCGTATCACTCTGCTACTATATGCCATATCCAGCTGGATAGACATTCAAAGATACAGTAATAAATATATAAAATTGGACAAGAATAACGATTGATTGAGAACATAGCGCTGCACTCTAAGCGAACACACTCCTATCCACCGTATTGACCTTGACTCAATACGACGTATCCCATTCTTTTCAGACACATAAAATAGCAAGATCAAAAACGAGTTTTCAGTGCGCAAAAATCATATTCTCATACCATACATATAAAAGATGATTGTTGAAGAAAAGAAGAGTAACCAAAAGGGGTTACCCCCCCCAAAGCATCACCATAATTCCATAAAGAACCCGTGTAATTCCTATACTCCTTGTAAATCATTTAATTTTTGGTATCGTTCGGTAAAACGTTTAGTTTACCTTGGTTAATTGATCACGCTTGTATAATTACAATGGTTGTGGGATAATACCCTCGGGTATTAGCCATCTTAATGAAGATTTAATGTTTGGTTTGTTTTAAACTCAATTTCTTAATTAATCTTTAACTGTTTAATTATGTTTATCACCTAATACGTGTCTATGTGCTTGAATATGCGACTAATGTGATCATTCAACTGTCTAGTGAATACCTAACAGTAATACTAGATACTAGGATAGACTTCTCCATATCGATGGGTTTTAATATTAACTGGACCACTAGGATCACTAATATGTTCTATCTTTGCTTTAAATTATAAAGCTTAGTTGGACGTAGGTTGACCCATTATGTTTCATTCAACAAGTAATGTCTTAATTATTGTAAAGACTTTAATAGTGAACTACCATATTAAAATATACCGTCAAGCATATGTGGGTAAAGTCCCGAGGGCTAGGGTATTACAGGAACACCACAACTTTAATTTCCTAAGATAAATTCATAATTAAAACTAAAGTTTCTTTATCCTGAATACGTGAATTAATGACAGGATTAATCGTATCTATGTCTTAGGATGATGTCCTGCCTAAGTCTTAAGAATGATATGCCGCTTCGAGATAAGTATTCATTACACTACCAAACAAAACAACATTTAATCCGTAATTTAATAAATGGCTAATACAGTTTCTATCATTTGGCTTGTACCCGCTCATTAATCTTTTGATTGTCTTCTTGCATGTTTATTGTGTATTGGATTGATTTTTGTCACCACTAAACCTGTGCCAGTCTCTGAGGCTGAAAACCCCCATTATTATTAGAAACGTATATAGCATAGGTTTAACCAATAATTAGAATTAACATAGACTAAATAGATTAAGTTAGAATACTGATAGAATATAAGGTTAACAGTTCGCCAACTCATAGTGTTCGACACACCTACTTAACACGAAACATCCCCCGATGAGGTAACACTACCTTCAAAGTGTTGTTTTAGGAATAAGTCGGCTTAAATATAAATCAAAACTATGGTAATCAATAAAATGACCATACAACGACAGCACATCATAACCGACCAAGGCATTGTCAAGAGCAGTTTTGTTGAAAACATAGGATTCCATGTAATTCTGCTAAGATTTATCCAATATAATTTATATACAAACTGATATATATTACTTAATGAGGATTTAGTTCATGTATTTTGATAGTTTTAAGATGCAAGATGTGATTATTAATCAGGGAATTAAACACAAATTAGCAGGCAAACTGTTGTGAAACACAACAAAGGTCAATGAGCTAATATTAGAACGTCAACCTAAAAAAGTCAACAGACTAGATATTGGTCAAACAAAGTCAAACATGCTAATTTCCATCTAGGTCAAACAAAGTCAAACCTAAATAATCATGTATGTTTCGCCTAGTACTATTTGACAGTGTATGTTTTGCCCAGTTATAACCATTTATGTTTCGCCTAGCCTTAACATGTGATGTTTTCGCCTAGCAAAATTTGATACGTATGTTTCGCCTAGATGCCAAACTGCGTTCTGTTTTGCCTAGAGAAAATTCAACATGTATGTTTTGCTAAGTAATGATGTATGTTCACCTAGGTAATCACATAGAATGTTTCGCCTAGCTTTAATTGCACGTATGTTTCGCCTAATACAAAAACACACGTAGTTTCGCCCAAAGTATAATCACCATGTATGTTTTTTCGCCCAAGGTTAATCCACAATAATCCCAAAATACATTTTCAAACCAAACAACACATGAGCCCTTTAACATATTTTACCCATAAGAACACCATTTTTGGCTATATATCGAGCATAATGATACATTTAACCATGGTTATCAAGTTTTGATGTTCTAGCTTGTGTTTGCACACTCTATCACTTACAAGGAATATTATAGCACATATAGAACAACAAACCCACGAACATTTACATGTTCTTATCATTTCCCCCAAAATTTCGAACCTAGAATCATTAATAACTCATTCAAGTGTTAACCTCATTTAAAATTGTTACAAGCTAGTTAGTCTAACACCCCTTAGACTCAAAACCCCCTAATCAATTTGACAAAAACACACTTTTAAATTTTTGAAAGAACCCTAACCCAATTTCAGGTTGTTCGAGTAAAAAGAGGTTTTTGACCATTCCTTTTGATTAGAAAGTAGTTTAGAATATAAGAAACAAGTTTGTTAAGTTAACCATAAGGATTAAAAACTCATTATCTGATGTTCTTGGTGTTAGCCAAATTTTGCTATGGAGAAAAATAAAATAAGGTGTATTTGTTTATGTGAGAGAAAAACGAACGGGTGGGGAGGGTGGAGTTGTTTGAAAAACTTTGAGTTTTGACAATTTTCACCCCCCATGTTATACCTTCTTCCATTGTGTTTTTATAACTTTCCTATGGCATAATCTAGTTTCACTTTGGCACAAATATCCCAAAAGTTTATTATAACTAAGACTTGCTTCTTATTTTGCAATTTAGGTCCCTAAAGGTTTAAACACATAAACATAGAAAGCCCAATTAAGTTAATAATTAAAATAATTCACACGTTTTAAATAATGTCCGTTATTGTTTTAAAAAACCTTTCCTTTTATCAAATATGATTTTGAAGAGAATATTTGGACAATTTCTTCCCCCCCAAATATTGACCCGTTTTCTAGCTAAAGAGCAGTAGTCATTGTTTGAGTGGTCAAATGCCTTTGAAAATCATTTTCTGATGAAACATTGATATGATTAAGTTTCTTTTTGAATCAACACCATAAAAATAAGATTTCTCTTATTTTAAACAAATAAATGCACTCTCACGTACATTTATTGTATATGGAAAGCACGGGTTGTGTTGCAAAGTAAACACCAGCCTTTGTATGAATATTAAGTAATTCATACCCGAGAAAAATTAATTTCTCGTTAAGAGGTCAAGTTTTCTTTTTGGCGAAATACTTGCCTTTAAATAAAACCAGGGTTGCTATCTGAAATAATAGCAAACCATATGACATGTTTTAAAAACATTTTTGAACTTCTGATCGAACTTTATTTACAGCTCCGTGTCTTTATTGAATGAATTTTTAAAGCCGTAAATATTATCGATTTCAGAAGACATGTCATGAACACATATTTTTTGTTATTTTTCATGAATTGATATTTTATGTAATTTGGTTTTCTGGTTTTTAATATTTTTGTATTTGTTTTTGAAAAAGTTTTTATAAAAATAAAAACTATTGGGTATTTTTACATTTTCTTATTTACATATGGTGACAAAGGGTAATGTGAAGAGTAACCCCACCATTACTCTTTTTCTTTTTCAGCCCAGATTTTAGAGTCTCGAGACATGCTTTTCAGTATAAAAGCTTTTCTATCAAGAAGTTGAATCTTTCTCGTGGCAAAGCTTTGGTGAAGATGTCTGCTAGCTGATATTCTGTTCTGACGACGTAGAGTTTCCACCACTCCATTTTCCACTTGCTCCTTAATAAAATGGTATCTTAAATCTATATGCTTGAATCGCGAGTGTATAACATGTTGCAGGCATAAAGCGATTGCACTTTTGTTATCACAGTATAAAGGAATCTTATTGAATTTAAGCCCATAGTCTGTTAGTTGTGATAAGATTTGAGCACAACTCCCAGATAAAGCTATATATTCAGCCTATGTACTGGAGATAGCAGTGCTATTTTGCTTTTTGGATGACCAGCTAACAAGTTTATCCCTAGAAGAATGTGCCACACTCCAGATGTGCTTCGTCTATACTGTCACCCGGGCGGTCTGCACTTGCACAATCTTTGGTAGAGTAATGCAAGAATATTTTGAATAACAGAGACCCATATCAATGGTTCCTTTTAGGGTATCGAAAGATTCGCTTAACTGCATGTAAGTGATTTTCGGTAGGCTTTGCTTGATACCGGGCACACATGCACACTGCAAATACAAGGTCTGGTCTGCTGGATTGTAAGGATACATTAAGAAACCAATCATCCCACAGAATGTGTAGGACGACTGGATTCCCCTGTAGATCTTCATCTATTTTACCTTTTTTCTTCCCACCAAAAGGGGTGTTCAACGAGATCACTAGATAGCATACCATATTTCTTTATTATTTCAAGAGCATAATTTGACTGGTTAATAAAGATACCTCTAGAACTTTGTGAAATCTAAATCCAAGAAAAAAGGACATTTTTTCCATCATCAACATCTTAAATTTAAAAGTCATTACTTTAGCAAATTCATCACACATAGCCGGACTAGTAGAGGCAAAAATTAGATTGTCGACATAAATTTGTACCAATAAGATGTTGCGGGCCCAATGCTGTTCCTGGTTAATAGTGTAATCGGACTGCACCCTTGAAGAATTCCTTGTGATAGCAGAAAGCCTGGACAACATATAATAACCAACACGCGTGGGCTTGCTTAAGACCATAGGAATGCTTTTTACATCTGTACACGTGATTTGTCTGTCTGATATACTTCATCCTATCCGTTAACTAACATAGAACCACTTCGCGAAGCTCGCCATTCAAGAAAGCCGTTTTGACATCCATTTGATAGATTGTCATGTTCTGTTGTAGCATTTTTTTATGAAGAAATGAATGGCCTCTATTCTAGCAACAGTGCATTTGATTCCCATTCCTCAAAATCAATCCCATCCTCCCGACGGTATCCTTTGGTAACTAATCGAGCCTTGTTTTTGAGTACACCCCCAAGTTTATCTTTCTTAACTTTGTAGATCCACTTTAGTTTGGTCATCATCACAAAATCTAGACAGGGTACTAATTCCCAAACTTGCAGTCGCTCGAATTTATGTATTTCTTCCTACATAGAATCAATCCAGGAGGATTCGAGTATTGCTTCTTTAAAATTCTTTGGTTCAACGGAAGTGAGAAAGGCATCAAAATAACACCACATAGCGTCAGTCGTAAGTTGCTTTCTTGTAGAGACTGATCGAGAAGGATCTCCAATCACATTTTCTAATGGATGATTCATAGTCCATTTACAAAGAAGTTCTAATGGAGTGTGGGATGACCGCACATTTGATGACGATCCTTGAGAAGTCGAGTCTTCATGAAGAGTTTCATGAAGTGGATCATCATGAAAAGTGTGTGTTTTTGGGGATTTATCAACTTCCCCCATGAGAGATAATTAGAGATATGATCTTGGTGCTTGTGTTGATGGGTTACTTGAAGAGGTGCATAATCTTGATCAATTAAAGTTGACACAATGTGAACCAGTTAGATCAGCGGTTCCCTTTCGAGCAGCAACTGCAGACCTGAAAAACAACACTTGGTGGAGAATTTAATAACTCATAAAACATTGGTTGGAACAATATATCTCAATCATTCTTTGTGGGTGGTACATACGGTGTTGAAGAAGGAGGATTAGGCACGAGTCCTGAACTGAGTGTTCCAAGAGTCATCTGTTGAGGCCTGGGACCTGAACTGAATTGTTCAGAAGCCATTGCCGTCAGCTCATCAAAGTCTTCATGAATTGTTTCAATGATCATACGAGTCTTTTTATTGTAGATCCAGAATGCTTTCTTTGCTGGAGCATAGCCGATGAAGATTTCAATAACTGCTTTCAGTTGTAACTTGCCAAGATCGTCACTATCATTGGTGGGATAACAGAGAGCACCAAAGACGTGGAGATATGATAAGTCAGGTTTCTAGTTATGGAGAAGTTCATATGGTGTTTTATTATGAGGTTTTTGACCGATGTTTGGTGTGAGATCCTGGTATCTTCGTAGTAAGCTTTGAGTGTCCGATTGACAAACTATGTGCCATTATCCGTTCTTATGTTTCAGACTGTTGCATTGAGACGAACTTGAATCATTTTAAGAAATTTGATCACGAAATCTGGAACTTCATCCTTTGATCTTATAAATTTTACCCACGTGAACCGAGAGTAATCGTCAACAATCACCAAAATGCATTTCTTTCCATTGATACTTTGAATCCTCATTGGTCCGCAAAGGTCCATATGCAACAGATAGAGCTTTTAATGAATGGAGTCTTCAACTTTTGGTTTGTAGGAGTGTTTCTTGTTTTTCCTTAAAGCACAGGCGAAACATAAGTGATCCTTCTGAAACTTTAATCTTGTTAGCCCGTGAACCATTCCTTGTTTGACCAGTCGAGTGATGTAATCAAAGTTTAAATTGGATAATCTTTGATTCCATAACCAAGATTTGGTTTTAGACGCCTTAGACAAGAGACAGATGGGAGAGGTTGACGTCATATTTTCCAAAGACAATGTGTATAAATTTGAACCCCTTGATCCCTTGAGTAAATGAACACCATCTAAGTCACAAATGTGGCAGGTGTGTTTGCGAAATGCAACCTCAAGACCGGTATCACAGAATTATCCGATGGAGAATAAGTTGTGACCTAACCTTTCTACATAATAAACCCGAGAGATCATAACATTTCCTAGCTGATAATCTCCATAGCTCATAATCTTTGCTATCTGATCGTTGTTGAATCTTACAATACCCAGAAATTTATAAACATAGTTGATGAGCTGAGAGCGGTTCCCTGTCATATTCTTGGAGCATTCGGAGTCCAGATACCAGAGAACAATCTGGACAACCTGAAATTGACAAAAGAAGAAGAAGATGGAACATCTGAAGCATTGGATCCCCAAGACTGGTTGGGTTCCGAGGTGTTAGAAATCCTAGATTCTATAATCTTGGATTTACTACTCGAACCTACAGATTTTATTGGTTTAGGTCTCCTACTATAGACTTTAATATTTGATTTTTGTGTTTCTACTGATTTAGAAGTGATTTCTTTAAAAGGTACCACTTTAGTGGAGGTGAACCTAGTTAAAGGGCACGAATTACCAACTAAAGTGAAAAGTTTTTCCTGTGGGTTTCCACCTATAGCCAATATCAGTGAACACTTTACCCGTAGGTTTCCAAAAAATTTGCTTTTTATTATTCTTAGCATACTTAGATGTAGAACGCACATTTACATCTTTACCAAAATCAAGAACGCACATGTCATGGTTTGCATCAAACATACACTGATTACAAGTAGCACAAATTAATTTTGAATATGCATTTAACATTAAATGCATAACATTTGCATTACAAATAGGTTCAACAGCACGATTCATTTTATTGACTTAGATTTAACGCTCATAGAGGGTGGTGTCACTTTAATTCTTCATGTTGTACTAAGTATTCGCAAGATCTATTGTTCATGGGAATAGCCTGAAGTCTGTGATCTGCTAGCAACTTATAGAACTCTTTAATTCCTTAGAAGCAAACATAGGTTTGTTTAGCATCTGTGTGGATGTAGGAACCTACTTGTTGTTTGGTGTTACTTGGTAATGTGACAGATTCGGCAAACCTAACTTTCTTGTTTTTGTTTAATGGTGTGACAGCCACCAATTTCTCACTAGGTTTTGTTAAACTAGGGCATGTCTTAGAAACATATACTAACAATTCCTGAACGTGTTTTGTAAACATGTAAGCGATGTATAAGAGAGGTTTACTAGGATTCTGTTTTTAGCGCGTTCTACAAGTCCACGTATGGTGTCAGTATTTTCTATAGTTTTCTTAAGATAATCCTTATAGGCATCCCTATTGTTCTTAAGTCTATGAGAAATAGGTTCTATATCTAGTTTTGAACATTCTTAAAGCAATAGTGGTGGCATTATCAAGCATATTTTTACCTTTTAATCTCCTTAGTTCATTTTGTAATGTTGTTGTCCCAAAAACATTTTTTGAATTTGACCTTTTAAATCTGCATTTTCCATAGATTTACAATTCAATTGAGCAATCAAAGAGTCACTGTGTTCTTTAGAACAAGCACATGTCTTTTTAATTAAATCAAATTGATCTTTGTGAATATTTTTCAAGTGCTCAATTTCTTTATGCAAAAGCACATTTTTAGAGAGTAATTTGGCCACAATATGCTTCAATTCAATGTTTATGGTTTCAATCTCATTCATATCTTGTTTCACTTTGTCTTTCTAATCAGTTTCTCTCAAAGATTTAATATGGTTCTTCAACTTGTTGATTGTGGTGTCCTTTTCTTGTAGCTGAGCTTTCAAATGATTGTTTTCAAAATATTCTAAAAATTCTGAAGCATTTTGATTCTCACATGATTTGTCCTTTTGAAAAATTTGTTGATTAAGTTGTATTGCAAGTTCTAGAGAAATGTATTATTTTTCAAGTTTTGAAAAACTCCTTTAAAAAGTTTCAGTGTAGACAACTTCAATCAACATATTTTTCTTTGGTCAACTCCAATCATTCAAGATCTAACCATTGTTACAAAGTTTTCAACATTTCTTCATTTCCAAATTCACAGAATTATCAAAAACACCAGTAGAATTCATCACAGTAAGCATAACATCTTGAGACATGATTTGGTGTAGAAGTCGATCATTATTGAGAAAAAGTTCTTTCTTATGAATTTTAAAGCATTGTTTGTCTACAGAATACTGTTGAACAGCAGCTTCCATTTGGTTAAAAACTGTTTGGACTTCAGTTATTTCATCAAGAAGATCTTTATAAAAAACCTTAGAAAATGTCATTAAAGTCTTTAAATGGAATATATTTCCATATTAGAAAAATATCTTGTCGTGTCAAACCCCATGAACCCTCTGTTATAGCATCACGAGTGATCTTTTTTTTTTCACCACAATGTCAAAACTTGCAAGATGGATTTAAGCCTTTAAGACATGGATATTTGTACCAAACATACCTAGTTTCAATTTTGACAGGTGAAGTGGTCAGATGTTCAGTATTAGAGATTTACATGTTTGTAACCAGATTTTAAGGTTGTAACCAGAAAGCTGTTCAGCCAGACAATTCTTGTTGAGGAACAAAACGCTTTGCAAAATCTTCAAACAATTGGTTTAACTCAACATAATTAATTAGAGAAACATTAATTTTCTATTTTATAGAAATTAGATCATTTTGTTTTGTAAGCATTTTGGATCGACTTATTTCTTCCAAAATCAATGTCTCTTCTTCATCAGTCACAGGGATCACATCATGTTGCCTAAAGATTATACTACCATCATGCAATGTTGGCTTAATCCGCTAAGCTTTCTTAAGATAAAACGGATTTTGATAACCAAGTGCTTGTTTGTGGGTGTCATCATAAAAAACTTGTGGCTTTGTTAACATGTGCACTGTATAAGTATATTGACCCACTTTGTATACAATATTATTCAGTTCTTTTATTTTCTTTTCTAAATCAATTTCCTTGTCCATATATTTACTTTCCTTTTCTTTGAAAATAGTATTTGTTTGTAATAATGATTCCTTTTCCTTGATTTAATTAGAAAGATTTTGTTCAAGTTAGTCAATTTGCTGCTTAAGTGCAAGTCTATCCCGAATCATGTCATCAATTTGAGAATCAATTAACTTTTCATGACTACTTAAATCAATGTTAAGTCTTTGTTCAAAAGTTTTAACTCGTTCTTTATATCTCTTAAGCTCAGCGGTTAAGGATTCACTATTTGATTCCTTATTAGCCTTATCCTAATTAGTTACATGATTAATCATTTGTGCAGACATTTGTTCAATCACAGATAGTATCATTGAATCTTGTGTACATATGAATTAGTATCTTAGAACAGCTGCTTGTTGTGTTTTCTAGTAATATTGAGAGTAAAGAATGATAGTACTATCCTTCTATCTCATTATCTGGATAATCATCAACGGGGTGATTGATCAAAATGCTTTATCACTTGTACACTTGATTATCCCATATCATATCTGATAGTTTCAAAATGTGGTACCCTCAGAGAGAACGTCTGAACCGTAGTTTGAGAGATTGGCCATCAAAACCGCTTTTGCTGTGGAAATATCATCATAGTCAAAATCATAAGCATCTAAGTCATCAGTTTAGAAAGCTGCATTCTGTGGAATTATTGTCTGAATAGCTTGACCATTTGGAATCCCTGGATCCTCAAGAAATGCTAATTGCTCTTTATCTAAAATTTTCCCCGATTTATATGCTTGAACTAGCAACATCTTTTCCTAGTACCATGCAGAATTCTTTGGGCCCCTTAGGCCTAGTAATACTGCCTAGCCATGTTTCCTTTTACCTTGGGACAAATAACATTTAATAACCCTTGCCTGTCCACCTGCATTGTTTCCCCCAAACTTGTAGCATTTCCTTTATTTCCTATACCAGCATAACTTTATACTTGCCTCCCTTGAACTTGTTATACAGTGACTCTGCCATATTGAATAATGGCCTGATTTCTCAGATTAGAGAAAGTTCTAAGTTGATTGTTAGTCAAAGGGAAGCGTGAGGCAACTATAGCAGACATAAATGCCATTACTTTGTTAAGACAAGCAATTGGATCTGTGGAAACTAGAGAGGGGGGGTTGAATAGTTTACACGTTTGTTTTACATGTCAAAAGTTTACTTTCAAAAATATATAGATCCGAGTTATATGTTCAATCAAATCACAATATGAACAAGCATAACATCAAACTAATAACACAATAACAACAATAATAATGTAAAGAGATAAGGAAAGAAACAACCAAACCAAGACACCAAGATTTTATAGTGGTTCGGCTACAAAGCACCTCTTCGCCCTACTCCACTCCCCGAGTACCCGACTCGAGATTTCAGTATGTCTTTAGGCGGAGAAAACCGTTTACACGTCGCTTATGTTATTTTTCGACACTAAGCTAAATGTCGAATCCTAATCTTAGCTAGAACCAATCTACCACTTCACAAGATATACACACTCACAAGATCTACACTATCGGATCTACACAATATCCGAATCACACAAATACACAAGATAAATACAATAGAGTTTTGGTACTTAGAAGAAAGGAGGATAGATCACTAATTAACACTTTGTTTCTTGACGAATACGAGTGTTCTTCTCTTGCACTTGAATGAGAGGGAAGAGATGAGAAGAAGAAAAAAGAGAAAAAAAAAAAAAAAAAAAAAAATGTTTTTTTATTAGATCACTTGAAACAAGATCTAAGTATGTTAGTGATCAAGAGTTTTAGTGAGAGAAAGAAGGTTTAGAGAGAGAAAGAAAAGACTAAAAAATTTCATGCAAAGAGGAATTATTTTCTGCTGGGAATGGAGCAGTATTTATAGGCAGGGAATCCCAACGGCTCTCTGGGGGCGGTCCCGGCGGTCCCTTATATATAAGGGGGCCGCCGCCTAGACTCCGCTCCCTTTTTTGTCTTTTTAGAGGAAATGTTGTAATCGGTGTAGAAGCTTCCGTTTTGGGGGAAAATTTGATTTCAAATTTGAATTCAAAATTTAAGTTTTTAATAAAACTTTTATTTAATTAGCAAATATTTTGTAAAAGTATTTTTGAAAAAAATACATTTTGTAGAATTAAAAGGTGAGGATTAAGAGAAAAATATTTTCTGATCACTAATCATGCTTAAATAATTTGTTTGTCCATACCTAACTGATCACTAATCTTAAAATAAAATTTTACATTAATAATTTGTAACGTTTATTTTTATATAAAAGTTTTTACATTTTGTAATTAATCAAAACTTGAGAGGTCGAAAAATATAAATAACGTTTTTAGGCATTATTAACAATCTCTCTCTTTTTGATGATGACAAAATATAAACTCATTTTAAATGAATTTAAAAGATGTTAAATTATTAAATGAGTTTAATTCCATTCTCGCCCCTTTTTGTCGAATTCAAAAGAATGACATCGAGTTGTTTGAAGGAAGAAAGAAATCGACGATATCAAGACTCCCCCTTGATGTATGCTCCTCCTTGTTCGGGGCACCAAGGGATCGATCTTTACAAAAATTGTTTTGCTACAACACAAAGTTGAGAAGCACAAGTGCAAGACAATATCTTTCAAGTAAACACAAATTAATTTAAATTAACAAAAGAAGAGTTTCATCAACCAACACGGAAACTCAAAAATAGCACACACGACAACATCCAACTAATACATTCATTATATAAATTTAAAACCTAGATTCTCAATAAGAGTTTAAGAAAAATTCATACAACATTTGTATGAATCATTACAATAGAAAGTAGATAATCATAAAGACATAATAAGGCATAGATCTACACTAGTTGATTCTTGAAAGGTAGAAGATGCCATAATCAAAAGATGAGAGAGCAATTATTTAGGAAGATTAATCATGTAGGAATGAATAATTAAAGAGGGAAAAAGAAAGGGTTGGTGAACCATGATTTGGAGGGATACGGGTTAGAGGGATGGGACGGGTTAGAAGATAGTAAATGAAGTTGATTTCATTTATCAAAGAATGGAATTGGTGTCTAGAAAACTTGCAACAATGACAAAAAATTGAATGAAATTCAACTTGAGCATGAGAAAGAGGATGAATTTATGGTGGTGGTGGTGAAGGTGGTGCATGAATGTAGGCATTGGATGGATTATTGTCTGAATCAAGAATGGTAGAAATGTTGTGGAGTTGGTTAATCACTTGATCTCTTAAAGGGATTTGTTAAGATGGTGGTGAAGAGATTTATATAAGTAGACTCCCTTGGAGGAAGAGGAGTTGAGTCATTTTTTGGGAAGGAGGTGATGAATTTGGAGTGGATGTTTTGCGTTTCCATACTTGTCTAACCGACATCCTTGGTTTTCTAAGAGAAAGTTGGAAAATGGTGGTTTGAGCAAAGACATTGATAAAGAAGAAGAGAGATTTGATAGGAGAAGAAAGATGGTGGTGAAGTATGAAAGTTTGGGTGATATAAATAATGAGAAGGATTGAGATAAAAAGTGGGCAAAGCATAGGTTTAGGAAGAAGATAATGCAAAATATGGTTTTAGCCATGGTGTTAGAGATGAAGATTGAAGAAATTGTGTGTTTAAAGAGGGAAGTTCCAGCAAGAGTCTAGGACTAGGGTGGTCAAAGATGTAGAAAAAGAGAAACATTCGAAAATTTTTGTTCCCTCATGTGGGCGGTCCCATATCATTGGGCGGTCGTTGAATGATAAGGGGGCCGCCTGATGAATTATGGGGCCGTTTTCTGGAGAGAGCAAATTTTTCCCTGTTTTCTCTCTCAGAAGTATCACATCTCATACTAGTAAAAAATCAAGTAATTCTAAAGTAACAATGCATCAATCATTAATCTTAAGCATGCAATTTTAAAAAGTCTTAATAAAATTCACATAAGAACACAAATTGTCAACTAGCAAAGCATTTATAGGATGATAAAACTATTTTAAAGATCATCCTAACACTCAGAATTCATCATTCATTGTTCTAGTTCTAATTATAATGTATTGGATAAGATAGCTAATAATAATAATAGTAATAGTTTCTTAGAAGTTATGCCAACATCTTTACTTCCTTTTTCCTCCCATCATGTTCTTGAGAGCTTGTCCAATTGACCTTAATCCGTCTCGGTGAGCATTTCGTTGTTGAGCTTGAAAAGTTATGGTTTCGGATAAAAGGGTGTTCAAGTCATGACTTTCATGAGAAGGGTTTTGACGGACTCGAGAAGCAACATTAGATGAAGGGGAAAATTGTTGAGAGGGAGAAGATGAATTGGAGTGAAATGATTCATCATCATTTTCGTCAACCATGTGATCAAGTGGAAGAAATGAGGAGGGATGATTTTGAGTGGTGGAGGAGGAGCTAGCATTTGACTCACGAGGTCTTTTCTTGCCTCGATCCGCTCGCGTCTTTCGCTCATAGTGAGGAGCGAGCGGATGCATGGCTCGATCATGTGAGAGATAATGATCAAATGCTAGCTCAGGAGAGACGGACACGACATGTTTGAATAACCTAGTCAAGAGCATTCCATAAGGTAAGAGTTCCTTAGGTTTGAATCGAGTCTTTTCCATTCTTTTGAGAATGAAAAATGCTAGGTTATAGGGAGTGGATGTCTCAATGCAATAAAGCATGTGACAAAGACAAGCGGAGACATGATCCCTATGTCCTCCTAGACAAATGGCATTTTCACGAATAATCTCAACCCAAGGTTTCATATGAGTTTGAATCTCTCGGGTTAAAATTTCGTTTTCACCAACGACAATGGTTTTCTTGTTTTTGGTACGAGTCTCTTGACCTTGTCGTGGAACTTGGATAAGGGACTTAATGACTCTAGGAGATGGAGGTTTGGTTTTATAAAGACCTCTACTTGGAACACTTACTGACAAATGGTCAAGAGACCACATTTCGGTGGTAGAGGCTTGACCTTTGAATGGTATTTTTAGAATTTGACCGAATTCCTCAAGAGTGAGGGAGAATGACTTATTTTGAATGACAAAGTTGACAACAAATTGACCCTTAGGATTATAGGTAAAAGTGAGTTGACAATAAAACTCAAGAACAAAACGAGGTATAATTTGTTCGTTAATGTCTAACAAAGAATCAAAGTCGACTGACTCAAACTTAGCATGAATATGACTCATATTTTCGAAGTTTGGACTTACAACCCTTCCTTTATGAAAAAATCATTTTTCAAGATTTGCCATTGTGTTTAGCAAAGGTTGACTAAACTCATTTGATATTAAGGGTATGTAGTTTCTTGTCTTTTGATGATCTAGACCGGTAGCTCGAGGCATTGTTACCTAGAAGATCATGAACAAGCCCATATATTAATCATTTATACTTGTTTTTATGTTTTAAGTTAGTGCCTAGTATGTTCCTATATGCAACAAATGTAGAGTAACGATTAACTCGACCTAGAAATAAAATCCTAAGAGTTAACCCAAACGCTCCTTAATTTGATTTTGCTCATCCAAACAAGTCAAAAAATACATATGAATTATGTATCTCGAAATTTGTTCATGAGATCATTATACATCTGTTTGAAAACGTTTTTAGGTTGTATTGACAATGCATAACAACAATTTTATTTTATTCCTAACGTGAGTAATTTGAAAAATAAAATTGAGGTTTTAGTTCAAAATCAATTTTTCTACAAACTCACTAATATGTACAAATCCTATGTCTACGAGAAGCATATTAGTTGTACATTGTATCCTAGTAGTTCTAATTGAACAAAATTGAAAGAAAAATGGAAACTCCCTAATTTTGATTTTTGGTGTTCATGATGAACCCGAGACTCAAATTGAAAGAAAATAGATGAAATGACTTACAATTGATGATTTTTGTGATGTTAGGATTGATTATTAGTGTTGATTTGATCTTCAATTGATGTTTTAATGGTTTGATTTGAGTTTTGGGTGGGTTAATGTGCGTTTTCGTCACTTGCAGCACGAAGGGGAGTGTTTGTTTTCGTTGTTTGAAATTTTTTTCTTTAAGTGTTCATCTTTTTGATTTTTTGATGGCGGTCGCATATCTCCTGGCGGTCCCAAATATATTGTGGGGCCGCCTATATGGGGGCCGCCCTCAGGCTACTTTTTTTAACTTGATTCTGACAAAAATTTTGCGAAGAGAGGTGACTTTTTAATTTGCATTTCGCGAATTAAAGGTGCATAAAGTACTTCGGATGAAGTATTTAAGTTATTACAACATGGAGTAGAACACGAACTAGAATTGAGACAGAAGAAGGAGAAGCGGACTTATATGATTTATGGAATGTGTTCCATCATTCCTGAACCAAGACGTAGATAGTTAAACGATTCACGTTTAAGGGGTTTAGTAAGAATGTCGGCGATGTTGTCGACGGACAATACTTTTTCGATTGAGATATGTCCTTTTTGGACATTATCACGAAGAAAGTGGTAACGTATTTTAATGTGTTTGGTACGAGAATGTTGCACTGGGTTTTTGCTAAGGTCAATCGCGCCTTTGTTGTCACACATGATAGGAATGTCGTCAAGTCATACGTCGTAGTCGATGAGAGCTTGTTTCATCCATAGTGCTTGTTGCCATGCCTTTCCGGCGCTTACATATTCGGCTTCGGTAGTGGATATAGCCAGAGCGTTTTGTTTCTTCGAGAACCAAGATGTCAAACAACATCCCACAAACGTACAAATACCGCTAGTGCTTTTTCGGTCCACATAATCTCCCACATGATCAGAGTTGGCATATACTATGGTTTCTATGCCGGTCCCCTTAGGATACCATAATCCTAAGTAAGTAGTGCCTTTAATGTATCGGAAGATACGCTTAACCGCTTCAAGGTGAGAGATTTTGGGAGCCTCTTAAAAGCGGGCACAAAGGCAGACACTAAACATGATATTGGGCCTACTTGCCGTTAGGTATAATAAACTACCTATCATGCCTCGATACTTGGTTCTATCTACCGACACACACTCTTCATCTTTCATGAGTTTAGTATCGGAGGACATGGGGGTTTTCATTGGTTTAGAATCTTCTAGACCAAATTTCTTAAGCATTTCTTTAATATACTTAGATTAATTAAAGAATATACCATCTTCCATTTGTTTAATTTGTAATCTAAGGAAGAAGTTAAGTTCACCCATCATGCTCATCTCGAACTCGTCATGCATGATTTTCCCAAATTCATCATACATGTCATGACAAGTCAAACCGAATATAATGTCATTGACATATATTTGAACAATGATGAGATTTGAACTTTTCTTCTTAGGAAAAAGAGTGTTATCTACCATTCCCATTTTATATTCATGTTTAATTAGAAAAGCTTTTAATCTATCATACCAAGCTATGGGTGCTTGTTTAAGACCATATAAAGCTTTCTTTAGTTTATAAACATGATCTAGTTTTTCGAAATCAATGAATCTCAGAGGTTGTGCCACGTATACCTCCTCATTGATAAAACCATTCAGGAATGCACTTTTTACATCAATTTGGAGTAATTTAAAATCTAACGCGCAAACATAGGCTAATAATATCCGAATAGATTCAAGTCTAGCAACCGGGGCATAAGTTTCATCATAATCGATGCCCTCTTGTTGGTTGTAGCCTTGAGCAACTAACCTAGCCTTATTTTGAGAAATAATACCGTTCTCATCTAACTTATTTCTAAACATCCACTTAGTACTTATAATTGTCATATTCTTAGGTTGCACAACTAGCCCCTAAACGTCGTTAGCAATGAATTGATTTAATTCTTCTTGCATGGTGTTGATCCCGATGAATAGATCTATAACTCCTTAGCTTGTAAGGTTTAGTACCCTTGATAAGGGGCCCGCCTGATGAATTATGGGGCCGTTTTCTAGAGGGAGCAGGTTTTTCCCAGTTTTCTCCCTCAGAAGTATCACATCTCATACAAATCAAAAATCTAGTAAATCTAAAGTAACAACGTATCAATCATTTATCTTAAGCATACAATTTTAATAAGTCTTAAGAAAATTCACATAAGAGCATAAATTGTCAACTAGCAAAGCATTAATAGGATGATAAAACCATTCTAAAGAGCATCCTAACACTCGGAAGTCATCATTCATTGTTCTAGTTCTAATTAAAAGACATAATGTATTATAAGAGAAGTAATAATAATATTAATAGTCACTTAGAAGTTATGCCAACATCTTCACTTCCATTTTCCTCCCATCATGTTCTTGAGAGTTTGTCTAATTGACCTTAACCCGTCTTGATGAGCATCTCGTTGTTGAGTTTGAAGAGTTATGGTTTTGGATAGAAAGGTGTTCAAGTTATAATTTTCATGAGGAGGGTTTTGACGAACTCTAGAATCAACATTCGATGAAGAAGAGATATGTTGAGAATGAGATGAAGAATTAGAGTGAAATGATTCATTATCATTATCATCAATCATGACATCAATTTGGAGAGGTGAGGAAGGTAGATTTTGAGTGGTGGAAGAGGAACTAGCTTTTAACGCACGTGGTCTTTTCATGCCCCGATCCACTCGTGTCTTTCGCTCATAATGAGGAGCGAGCAGATGTATGGCTCGATCATGTAAGAGATAATGATCAAAAGCTAGCTCAAGAGAGACAAAAACTACATGTTTGAATAACCTAGTCAAGAGCATTCCATAAGGTAAGAGTTCCTTTGGTTTGAATCGAGTCTTTTCCATTCTTTTGAGAATGAAAAATGCTAGGTTATAAGGAGTAGACGTCCTAATGCAATAAAGCATGAGACAAAGACAAGCGGAGACATGATCCCTATGTCCTCCTAGACAGATGGTGTTTTCACAAATAATCTCAACCTAAGGTTTCATATGAGTTTGAATCTCTCGGGTTAAAATTTCGTTTTCACCTACGACAATGGTTTTCTTGTTTTTGGTACGAGTTTCTTGACCTTGTCGTGGAATTTGGATAAGAGACTTAATGACTCTTGGAGATGGAGGTTTAGTTTTATAAAGACCTTTACTTGGAACACTTACTGACAAATGGTCAAGAGACCACATTTCAGTGGTAGAGGCTTGACCTCTGAATGGAATTTTGAGAATTTGACTGAATTCCTCAAGAGCGAGGGAGAATGACTTATTTTGAAGGACAAAGTTGACAACAAATTGACCCTTAGGATTATTGGTAAAAGTGAGTTGACAATAAAACTCAAGAACAAAACGAGGCACAATTTGTTCGTTAATGTCTAACAAACAATCAAAGCCGATTGACTCAAACTTAGCACGAATATGACTCATATTTTCGAAGTTTGGACTTACAACCCTTCCCTCATGAAAATATCATTTTTCAAGATTTGCCATTGTGTTTAGCAAAGGTTGACTAAACTCATTTGATATTAAGGGTATGTAGTTTCTTGTCTTTTGATGATCTAGACCGGTAGCTCGAGGCATTGTTACCTAGAAGATCATGAACAAGCCCATATATTAATCATTTATACTTGTTTTTATGTTTTGAGTTAGTGCCTAGTGTGTGCCTATATGCAACAAATGTGGAGTAACGATTAACTCGACCTAGAAATAAAATCCTAAGAGTTAACCCAAACGCTCCTTAATTTGATTTTGCTCATCCAAACAAGTCAAAAAATACATATGAATTATGTATCTTGAAATTTGTTCATGAGATCATTATGCATGTGTTTGAAAACGTTTTTGGGTTGGATTAACAATGCATAACAACAATTTTATTATGTTCCTAACGTGAGTGATTTGAAAATAAAATTGGGGTTTTGGTTCGAAATCAATTTTTCAACAAATTCACTAATGTATGCAAATCCTATATCTACGGGAAGCATATTAGTTATACATTGTATCCTAGTACTTTTAATTGTACAAAATTGAAAAAAAAATCAAAAATCCCCAATTTTGATTTTTGGTGTTCATGATGAACCCTAGACTCAAATTGAAAAAAAATAGATGAAATGACTTACAATTGATGATCTTTGTGATGTTAGGATTGATTATTAGTGTTGATTTGATCTTCAATTGATGTTTTAATGGTTGGATTTGAGTTTTTGGTTGGTTATTGTGCGTTTTCGTCACCTGCAGCACGAAGGGGAGTGTTTGTTTTTGTGGTTTGAAATTTTTTTGTTTAAGTGTTTATCTTTTTGATTTCCTGATGGCGGTCCCATATCTCATGGCGGTCCTAAATATATTGGGGGCCGCCTATATGGGGCCGCCCTCAGGCTACGTTTTTTAACTTGATTCTGACAAAATTTTTGCAAAGAGAGTTGACTTTTTAATTTGCATTTCGTGAATTAAAGGTGCATATAGTACTTCGGATGAAGTATTTAAGTTATTACGACATGGAGTAGAACACGAACTAGAATTGAGACAGAAGAAGGAGAAGCGAATTATTTGACTTATGGAATGTGTTCCATCATTCCTAAACCAAGAGGTAGATAGTTAAACGATTCACGTTTAAGGGTTTTAGTAAGAATGTCGGCGATGTTGTCGACGGACGATACTTTTTTGGTTGAGATATGTCCTTTTTGGACATTATCTCGAAGAAAATGGTGACGTATTTTGATGTGTTTGGTACGAGAATGTTGCATCGGGTTTTTGGTAAGGTCAATCGCGCCTTTGTTGTCACACATGATGGAACCGTCATCAAGTCGTACGTCGTAGTCGATGAGAGCTTGTTTCATCCATAGTGCTTGTTGACATGCCTTTCCGGCGCTTACATATTCGGCTTCGGTAGTGGATATAGAAAGAGCTGTTTGTTTCTTCGAGAACCAAGATGTCAAACAACATCCCATGAACGTACAAATACCGCTAGTGCGTTTTCAGTCCATATAATCTCCCGCATGATCAGAGTCGGCATATACTACTGTTTCTATGCCAGTCCCCTTAGGATTCCATAATCCTAAGTGTGTAGTGCCTTTAATGTATCAGAAGATACGCTTAACCGCTTCAAGGTGAGAGATTTTGAGAGCCTCTTGAAAGCGGGCACAAAGGCAGACACTAAACATGATATTGGGCCTACTTGCCGTTAGGTATAATAAACTACCTATCATGCCTCGATACTTGGTATTATCTACCGACTCACACTCTTCATCTTTCATGAGTTTAGTATCGGAGGACATGGGAGTTTTCATTGGTTTAGAAGCTTCTAGACCAAATTTCTTAAGCATTTTTTTAATATAATTAGATTGATTAAAGAATATACCATCTTCCATTTGTTTAATTTGTAATCTAAGGAAGAAGTTAAGTTTACCCATCATGCTCATCTCGAACTCGTCATGCATGATTTTGGCAAATTCATCACACATGTCTTGACAAGTCAAACCGAATATAATGTCATCGACATATATTTGAACAATGATGAGGTTTGAACTTTTCTTCTTAGTAAAAAGAGTGTTATCTACCATTCCTATTTTATATTCATGTTTAATAAGAAAAGCTTTTAATCTATCATACCAAGCTTTGGGTGCTTGTTTAAGACCATATAAAAATTTCTTTAGTTTATAAACATGATCCGGTTTTTTGAAATCAATGAATCCCGAATGTTGTGCCACGTATACCTCCTCATTGATAAAACCATTCAGGAATGCACTTTTTACATCAATTTGGAGTAATTTAAAATCTAAGGCACAAGCATAGGCTAATAATATCCGAATAGATTCAAGTCTAGCAACCGGGGCATAAGTTTCATCATAATCGATGCCCTCTTGTTGGTTGTAGCCTTGAGCAACTAACCTAGCCTTATTTCGAGAAACAATACCGTTCTCATCTAACTTATTTCTAAACATCCACTTAGTTATTATAATTGTCATATTCTTAGGTTGCGGAACTAGCTCCCAAACGTCGTTAGCAATGAATTGATTTAATTCTTCTTAGATGGTGTTGATCCCAATGAATAAATCTTTAACTCCTTAGCTTTTAAGGTTTAGTACCCTTGGATAAATCCAAAAACACTAAGAATGAATAGATCTATGCGGAATCTAGTTTATACCACTAAGAAGTATTCTCAATGAAATAGAAAAGTCTGTTTTGACATAAAGGTATAATCAACACAACAAGCTTCAATATATATTAATACGATCACTCTGACTTAGTGATAGGGTTTACAACCTTGAAGCTATGAACTCTATGGAAAACTGAGATGGAAAACTAATATTGAAAATTGATAACTATTTCTATACCCTAGGATCTCCTTTTATACACCAAGGAGTCCTACAAGGTTTATAATACATTCCTAACTTATCATGATCTTTTCTATAAATAAACGTAATCTCTTAATCAAATAAGTTATGCATATCTTTTACAAAAATAAGTTAATACTTATCTTCATAAGTATTCTAGTTCTCCACTCAATCTTTATCTTTTTGAATCCGTCTTTACTCAGTTGTTCGAATTAAGTGAATTGAGAGCTCAGTCTCAAGCAAAAGACACAGTCATTGTCAAGTTAAAAGAGAAAATTAAGTCCTTAAAGGGAAATGTGGATGAGAGTACAGTCAAAATGGACATGGATGAAATTGAGACTCTTAACATTGAATTGGAACATAGAGTGACAAAACTTGTTGCTGAGAATGAGCATTTGAAACAGACTTATAAGCAACTTTATGACTCGATTAAACCAAAACGTGTTCAATCAAAAGAACAATGTGATGCGTTAATCAAGCAAGTCAATATAAAGTCTGGGGAGATTTCTGATTTAAATGCAAAACTTCAGGAACAAGGTTTGGTCATAGCAGCCCTAAAAAATGAGTTAAGGAAACTTAAAGGAAAAGCGTTAGATAACAAGGATACTGTGACCCACTCTGTTGATCCAAAAGTGTCTAAGGATAATATGGAACCAATCACACCCAAATTGTTGAATAAAAGGACTGCTCACTCCTCGTATATTAAGCATACCCAGGAAGAAGCTTTGGTCCTTAGGGATATAGTCGAACATGTAAAAGCAAATTATCCTCAAGATCCACTTTTAGAGTCTGCCTTTAGGTATACCAAAGTCATTCAGGATTTGCTTTCACACATAAGTAGATCATGCCCTAGCATCAACAATTGTGGTCCTCAATTAATTGAGGTCATACCGTAGACATATCAACAGCGATACAAACAAAAGCTGGTTTTCTAAGACCTAACATGCATATTCATCACAAGAAGCAACACTACCAAGATCTACATTCTAGGTTTCATACAATCATAAATAAGCATAATAGAAGGTTTAGCCAAGTATGTTAAAGATAAAGCAAGAACAATAATGAATAAAACAACATATAGACATATTGAATGATTAAGATAATCTTACTTGATTAAAACATGAATTGAAGGAAGTACAATAGGGTTTTGAGGCCCTAAAATCATCCTTAACAGCTGCCAAAACGAACTAGGGTTCATCCCTTTCTTTTACTCCAAGGTTACACACTTAAAACCCTGTGACGGCATCGCGTTTTAAACGTGACGCCGTCATGAGTAGAATATTCTAGATAATGGGTTGGGTCATGCATTCTGATGCAGTCTTGAGATCTTGTGACGCCGTCTTGGTATGAGTTGTGACGGCGTCACGTGTAATCTGTGACGCCGTCTCCAGCCTCTAAGTAGAAATTCTTGAGAGATGTTGGTTTAGGTCCGTAGTCTTGTTTGTTTCTTCTCCAAATGAGCCCAAGTCACGTGTATTTCCTCCAAATGCCTTCCAAATGCTGAATACCTAAAAAGGAACGATTAAGTACCTATTTTGGGCATAAATGCACGATTTAGGGGGTTAAACGACCATGAAAAAGTGTATAAAATGACACCTCATTAATACCCCTAGTACAACCCTCCAAGCCTATCTTTTTCATGGTTCTCGTAATTTTCTGGTTAAGCCAGACTATTAATGAAGAGCATTGTCACCCTTGAACCAACTGTTACACCTAAATCGCCTTAGCCTACCTTGTATGTACTCGCTTTTAGTACATTATTGTTTTAACCTAAGTTAATTATTTGAGTACACAGTTGCTAAGTCCTTATCCTTGTAAATACTATTTTGGGATGATTGGGATTCATTGGTAGTATTCATCTTATGAAGAATCTAGGGAAGAGAAGTAATTTATTACCCACATTAGAGCGCATAAGCTCCATGATATGTTGATCCACCTCAAATCGGGTCATTAGTTAGATTGTAAATATCGAGTATATAAAAATTTAAGTGTAGGAGTGTATCTATAAACCCTCATGATGTATTATATGTTTAAGCAATGGTTGCGTAAAAGTGTACGGAAAAAATGTATATAAAAATATATATATATAAAAAAAGTGAAAAAAATATGTACGGACTGCCATTTGCTTATGTTTATGTTTATCATAGAGTCAAGAAAAGAAAAAGAAAGAGATTGATGTAGACTGTGTAGAGTTTGCATATTTTGTCCGAGTCTTTGGCTTAGCAACCAAAACCAACGTAAATTCTTATAAATAATTAGCTAACTCTTCCACTCCAAATTCACCCAAAAGTCACCACCTAAATGTATCTCATCCTTTTCCGTTTCCATTAATGTTATCTTACACCTACACCCCACAACCCTTCAAAAGACCTCTTGGATAGTAATGAATAATGCTTGCGTCTAACGGTAGAGGTTTGATCCTTTATCAAGCCTATGGTAATTTATATGCTATGACAGATAATGAGTGTTGATTTTCTGTTTCCCCATTATGTTATAATTTATTATACACCCGAGTGAAAGAGAGAATCCCAAACACTTATGTGAGGTGCTAGTATATACTTTCCGTGCTTTTAATTACGAGGTCTAGAAGGTTGTGTTGTAAAATACTTTTAAAGAGTAGGTTAAATGACCCTAATACTGCTATTGTCTATGTAGAAAAGCCCATTTGCTTGAGGACAAGCAAATCCCAAGTGTAGGGGTATTTGATGCGGTGTCATTTTATACACCATTTCGGGGTCATTTAACACCGTAAATCATGCGAATATGCCCAAATTACATGCTTAATCATTTGTTTTTAGTTTTTAGCACTTGGATGGCATTTGGAGGAAATACACGTGACTTGGGCTCATTTAGAGCAGAAACGGCAAGACTACGACTCTACACCAAATCCTTGAAGAAGTTGTACATACAGAGTGTGGAGACGACGTCGCGTGTTTCAAGCGACGACGTCAGGACCTTTGAAGTGACGGCGTCAGAACATGGCTGACCTAAAGAAACCCTAAAAGATTTTGTGTCACGAGATGAGAAGATCATTTCACTTGCGCGCGAAGTACCAGATATTGTTTTGGTCATAACTCCTTCATACGAACTCGGATTTTGACGATTCAACATCCCACGCGATCGCAGCGAGAAAATCTACAACTTAGTGAAAAAGTCGAGGCGACAGCATCACTTGTTAACCCTGATAAACCTGTGAATTCACCAACTTTATGTTGACGTTTTAAAGCATGTTTTTCTCAGGTCAATAAGGTACAAGAAACAAGGATACATTGGTGGTCGTCATTTTGAAGTCATTTTATAAAGATTTGAGTGATTACATTTTGGGAACAGTGTATGGTCTTAAAATCTTTAATTTTCTTGGATGTCTTTTTAAGCTTCGGCTATTGTAACAACGTAATCTAATTTTAATCCAATGTTTCAATTTTATACCGACTCATATAGAGGTCGTTCTCATATCTTGTTCTATTGAATCTATTGTGAAGTAACATTCCCCAACCCTTATTTCCGCTGCGACCATTTTGGGGTGTTACAGTTTGGTATCAGGAGCTAGGTTATAGAGAAACCAGGTCAAATGTTTTTACTTGGCTATAACCATTTTCAAACATTGCATCCATACAAAAGTATTTCAACGGGACACATACACTATGAGTTGCATTGTTAATTATATAAATGCTTCGTAATTTATATACGTACATACCTTTTCATGTATATTATACCTACTCCTACCTTGCATATATTTTACACATGTTTATATAAGGTTATTATATAATTACTAGACTTCTCTTAGGAAAGGAGTATGCTATAAAAATCGTTTGTCCTAAACTTTATCTTAGACATTAATCTATCCTTATATAATATTATACCATCATTCATTTCATAACACCATCTATGTATACCACCAATCATTCATACCATTAATCCATTTCTACAATGATGCACTTCCATCTCTGCCATGTCGCATTTTTCATCACGCCATGTCGTGCATATTCATTCACCATGCATCATCGGTACCATCGTATGTATATTCTCATTGTGCACGCATTCTGCATGGGTTTCTTTAAAGACTCGATTTATATAAACTCTTGCTTGTGTAGGTTATGGCTGCATCCACTATTCCCGTCTCTGCTGAGGAGAATCTTGGGGACCCGATCGATATCCGGGTAGATATCATTCACCCAGAGCCTGTCGCTGCAGTTGCTTTTCCTGCAGCGGCCATTGTGAGGACACAAGCCCAACACGGGGAGGCTATACGAGGCATACAAGAGCATTTATTAGGAGTGCCCATACAGGAGGAGCTGACGGCTCTAAGATTTAGGGCAGACAGTACTGAAGCAGAAAATGCTTCATTGCGTGCTAGGATTAAGACTACAGAGGCAATCGGGAAGATTACTCGTAACCGTGAGAGACAGGCTCGTGTTAAGATTGAGCAGCAGTTGGCTGCGGTGCAAGAGTTCCCAGATGTCAGGAATCAGAGGACTTTAGGAAATGCATAAAAAAACCCTCCAAAAAAAAAAAAAAACCCCAAAAAAATATAACAAAAAAACAAAACATGGGAGCTCATGACCAGTCAGTTCGGACGGCACTCATAGATATCCTGCTTCATGATTTATGTACTAGCTTGTATTGGAGATTTTTAAGAAAACATGTAGTCTTTTGGTGGGAAGAAACAATGAACCCAATTATCTATTAAGTTATGGTATTATGAAAACTTCATCAACTTTATTTCAACTCTCTATTATCCATACAAACCGCTTACTAAAACATAATGATTTTATGAAACACATCACTATCACACACTAAACTATTTCGATATCCCTCATAAACTATTTCCATGGTCAATTTTCAAAACTATCTTGTTATCCATTCATAAACAATTTGTTACCTCAACATAAACTCCTTACAATTACATGATGAACTGTCACATGATTCCTTCGAAATTTATTTTGATACCACCTCATAAACAATTTTAGTATTGTCTCATAAACAAAGTCGATGTCGTTAACAAAATACCTTATTATCGATTAGTAAACTATCATTTTATAAACTATTTTCCTATCATTGGCAAACGGTTTTACCATCGTTCGATAAACTAAAGTTCTATAAACTATTCCACAGTCGCCTTGTAAACAATTCCACTATTGTAATAATCTGTCTTACTATCATCTAATAAGATACCACCTTATTAACTATGTTCTTACCATAACATAAACCATTTTACTGTTACCTAATAACCTATTTGGACATTACAAAAAAAAATGTTTTACCATCACCTTATAAAACTTTTGCCAACATTTATAAATTATTTCACTTGTGTTTTATAAACAAATTTACCATCACTTGTAAACCACTCAACTAATACTTTGTAAACTAAAGACTAGTTCGTCATTACCTTATAAACAAGGTTACTATCATTATTTTTTTTTATTTCCCTCACCATCATCTTATGAAGTACCTTCTTGATATCATATATACTATTTTGCAAACATCTCAAAAGCTACGTTACTAACACTTTATGAACTACCTTGTCCTTACCTTACGAAACCATTTTTCATCACATAAAATATTTTATTATCAACTCATGAGTCATTTAGCTATCGTCTTGAAAAACCACCATACGATTTCTCGCAAACCATTTTATTTTTCATTCTATCAACAACCATACATCCACCTTGTGAATTATTTTGGCATCTTATAAAACTCTTTGATACTTATTTATGCATAACATAATTTTGACGAAAATAAGCATCGCATCGTTAGCCCTCAAATATACATAACCTGATCACCTATGTATAATTCAGGAAGGACCATGCCATGCTAAGAATAGTCACCATAAAACTTTTGTCAGCAACTAATTTCCTATTTATAACAAAGTTTTGTGTGCGTATTCATAAAACTCGTTTATTTTGGAAAATTGAATTAGTAACCATAACATCTAAGCAGACCTTTACTCCATCTTTCTATAAAGTTGACATCATCTTATACCAAATCCTAATCCGAAAAGCCGAGGCACATCACTAGTCGACCTAGGACAGCTCGCTATCTAATTCGCTTGCCATTAGAGAATTTACTAAATCATCCATTTAACATCAACTTGATGCCCGTAGAGATGGGTAGTTTTGACGTCATTATCGGTATGGACTGGTTGGCTAAATATCATGCCGTATCGTTTGTGATGAGAAACTTGTTCGTGTTCCCTTTGGAGACAAGACTTTAATTTTTCATGGTGACGGAAGCAACAACGGTCACGAGTCCCGATTGAACATCATCTCGTGCACCAAGGCACAAAAGTATTTGCTGGAGGGATGTCCTATCTTTCTAGCACAAGTTACTATGAAAAAGGCGGAAGACAAGTCGAAGGAGAAGCAACTTGAAGAAGTACCAATAGTTCAAGACTTTCCTGAGGTATTTCCCGAGGACTTGCCGGGTATTCCACCAACCCGCCAAGTGGAATTTCAGATCGATCTGATACCTGGTGCTGCGCCAGTAGCACGGGCACCTTATCGACTGGCCCCATCCGAGATGAAGGAGTTGTCGGACCAATTAAAAGAACTTTCCGACAAAGGCTTTATAAGACCCAGTTCCTCACCTTGGAGAGATCCGTTCTTGTTTGTCAAGAAGAAAGACGGATCATTCCGGATGTGCATTGATTACCGGGAATTGAATAAGCTGACGGTAAAGAACCGTTATCCGCTTCCCAGGATTGATGATTTGTTCGATCAACTACAAGGTTCGAGTATCTACTCAAAGATCGACCTGAGGTCGGGATACCATCAACTAAGGGTTCGTGAAGAAGATATCCCGAAGACCGCATTCAGAACTCGATATGGACATTATGAGTTTCAAGTTATGCCGTTTGGTTTGACTAATGCACCTGCTGTATTTATGGATCTCATGAATCGGGTGTGCAAACCATACCTGGATAAATTCGTAATTGTCTTTATTGACGACATTCTGATATACTCGAAGAACAAGCAAGAGCATGCAGAGCACCTCAAGTTAATCTTGGAGTTGCTTAAGAAGGAACAATTGTATGCCAAATTCTCTAAATGCGAATTCTGGATCCCTAAAGTACAGTTCCTTGGTCACGTGATCGACAGTCAGGGTATTCATGTGGATCCTGCCAAGATTGAATCTGTCAAAGATTGGGAATCTCCTAAGTCTGCAACGGAGATTCGTCAATTTTTGGGCCTAGCAGGCTACTACCGAAGATTCATTGAAGGATTCTCAAAGATCGCCAAGCCAATGACCAAGCTGACTCAAAAGAAGATCAAGTTTGAATGGAGTGACAAGGCAGAAGCAGCTTTTCAGTTGATAAAGCAGAAGTTGTGTAGTGCACCAATTCTAGCGTTACCCGAAGGAAATGAAGACTTTATCGCTTACTGTGACGCTTCAATCAAAGGGTTGGGCGCAGTGCTAATGCAAAGAGAAAAGGTGATTGCTTATGCTATTGCGCTTAGTTGCTAATGCAAGAGGAAAAAGGGTGTGATTGCCTTATGCATCACGACAATCTGAAGATATCTATGGAGAAAATTACACCACTCATGATGTTTGGAGTTAGGCGCGAGTGTAGTATTGCGCTCTTAAAGATCTAGATGGCTTATCTGTACGGGACCAAAGTGATTACTTGTGTTCACTGACCCACAATAAGTGTTGCAACAAATCTCGAGCAGAAGGAATTAAACATGAGACTGCGCACGTTGGTTTAGAATTGCCTAATGATTATGATTTGCGAAATCGCTTAATCACACTAACCAGGAAAAGCAGAAGTTACCGTGGCCGATTGCATTGATGCATGAAAAGGTAAACGAGTAAAAGCGCATTAAGGGTTCGCGGGCCTTAGTTATGACTATTGGTTTGGAACCTACCACAACGGATTATGAGGCTATAGTTTGAGAAAGATAAACAGAAAACCTCAAGTCTGAAGACGTAGGCGGCGTGATGTTGATTGAAAATATTCGAAGGATACCTCAGAGAAGCTCCATGGAAGAGAAATTGAACCCACGTGCGGACGGGACAATCTCGTCTATAAACAAAACAAAAGTTGGTTTTCATGCTACGCGGTGACCTAGACGGGCTCTAATTTTGCAGAATGAGTCACAAGACGAAGTATTTCTGTTCACACCGGGTTCGATTTATAAAATGCTAACCAGGACATTGAAAGCAAGCTTTACCTGGTGGCGCTAACTTGAAAGCTGACATTGCCACCTATGTTGCAATGATGTTTGACGTGTTTTTCAAGAGTCACAAAGAGTTCGTAACACAAAACAACCATAGGTCCTACTAGTACAACAGCGTATACCTCAATGGAAATGGGAAAATATCCCCCCATGGACTTTGTACCAAAACGTCCGCCATGAATGCAAAGTGGAAATAACAGACTCTTGGTGAGGAACGACTCACTTAGTCTGCACACTTTTTATCGATGAGAGCAACTGAACCTAATGGGACAAAGACTAGAAGACTATACTTGCTAATGAAGTGGTCACAAAGGCATGGGATACTCCAGTTCGATCTTTTCGGCGATCGTGACCCCCGATTTACTACTCAAACTTCTCTGGAGGTCCAGTTCAGAAAGCTATAGGTACTCGGCTAGGATATGAGTACGGCATACCTACGAGGGATCTGATGGACAAAGTGAAAGAAATCCATACATATTCTTGTAGTATGTTAAGCGCTTGCCGTGATAGACTTATGGGAATGTTGGAAAGAGATCAATTAACGCCTGAATTTGAATTCTCGTTACAACAACAGCTACCTTGCTATTATTAAAGCTGCCCCATTCGAGGCACTTTATAGGCGAAAGTGTCGGTGACCCTGAGTGTTGGGCTGATAGGTCGGAAGATGCTCGGCCCACCGGTCCAGAACTTGTTAAGGATGGAAACAACCAGAGAAGATTATACTAAATGTTAAGCAGAGAATGCAAGCTGCTTTCGTGATCGCCAAGAAGAGGTTACGCGATGGAGCGGTATTAGCCTTTGTAGAGTTTAACGTGGTTGATCGAGATAGATGTTAAAGGTATCCCTTGAAAGGGTCGTACGTTTTGTGGAAAATGGGGGGAAAGTTGAACGACCGAGGTATTCACTGCCTTTTTCAGTGTTAGACAAAAGTGGGAACGGTTGCTTATTTGACTCGATACTACCTCAACAGTTGTTAGGCAGGGTTCATAGCTCAGCTTTATGTATCCAATTAAAGAAGTGTTTATCTGACGAGCATTGGGGTTCCGTTAGATGAAATACACATTGTATGATAGTAACTCCTACTTTGTTGAAGAAAAGATCGAACCCAGTGGAAAATCTTGGAGCGTATGATCGAGATCAAGAAGCTCATGCGATGTCGTATTTACCTACTCATCAAGAACGTTCGATGGAACTCCAAGAGAGGTCAGTGTTCACGTTAGGGATACGCGAAGATCAGTTTCGAAGAAAGTAATCCGCAAAACTCTTCACAAACCGCATCTCGAAGTATGTTGCTCTTGCAGCCTTGGGACAAGCTCTCCTACTGGTGGGGAACTGTGAAACATTTCTCCATGTTGTTCAGGTTACTCTTCAATTTTTTTAACAATTTTATTAAAAAAAAAACATTTTTTTCCCCAATTATTTATGTTTAGAGTTTTTAGCGTTTGCTTATAATTAATTATCTATAGTTTAAAATCGCGTAAACTAAAAATCAACGATCAATGGAATACGGACATCAAAAAATTAAAGGTTTTACATCAAGCAAGTGTTATGTGATGTATTAGGAGTATAATTTTTATAACATTTCATAATTTTATTTTGTATTGTGTTACGTTAAAAAACGCTCTTACGTTTGCAATAAATACTTCTCGGTCGTCACCCGGAAGCTACCTTTACCATCTACACTAAACAAATAACCGCCACGTTTTATAACTATATCTCAAAATTTATCTTATTTTCCTACATATATCTATTTAGAACCGGATATGAGCTTGCACCCTATGAAATGATATTGACATTAATCGCCTACTATATCTTTATCTTATAGACAACTTGTATTCCCTTACACATTATGTACCTTAGCTCTTATTCTAAAGATTGTATAATCATTGTACCTGTCCGCCTTTCTTTTGACGCACGCCTCCTCATAGGTGAAGGAGGAGAACAATGATGTCTTATTACGCATTTGTCCTATATACCTCAATTACACTCTCCCATGGTTTCATTTTGGTGGTTTCTTCACACGCCTACTTTCTATATAAAAGCTACAGCCGTTAGTCCACCATAAACCCTCTTACTCTTTTACAAACAAATCAAAGCACAATATTCTCCTCATTTCACTCCAAACTCACGGCACAGACTATAAAACATTTTAGGGTTTATTTTCTTTTAGCAACAAGGCAATCCAAAGCATTCTAGTGCTTGTTTCAATCTCGGTTACACCCTAGACTACTCAAGGTATTGGAAGCTTGGTATTCGTGTTTAGACAAGGATTAATCAAGAAAACATATTTAGGGTTTTCTTGATTAGGGTTTTGGTTTTAAAGGCTTGTTTGGGGTTTACATCTCGTGTTATCATCCTTGACTTGATTCCTTATATAAGTGTCTAATTTAGAAGTTTTCACAATACTCTCGTTTTATTAATTTTCTATTGTATTGGTATATTTGTGCACATTAGTTTAATCACCACTCGAAGTTTTATTTTAAAGCTATATAAAGTATATGATGTATTTCATATGGAAAAGGACATGGGACTTTAGAGGACTAAATACATGTGAATATATGGGTACATACATTGGGTAAAATATGGATGCAATGTTTCTTAACTAATAAATGATTGTAACTATTGTTTAATTAGAAACCCTAATTATGACCTGTTATATCTATTTTTGAAATTCGAAATCATTAAAGATACTTATGTTTTAAGATTTATAAGAAATGTAGTGCTCTTGTTTAAGGTTCGTATGTGCATGTATAGGAACTGTGAAAACGGTGATTGGGATTATTATGAACGCAAGTTGTGAATTTAACGAGATAGTATATTATTACTTTTATAAAAAGATTAATTTATATAAGGCTGTTGATGAATCATGTGTTAGATAGTTTATGTTTCTATTTCAGAGGGTATAATATTGTATAAATATTGATATATTGTTTGGTATTTTTCCAAATTCGAACCTACGGACATCAAAAGAAGACTCGAAAAAATCGATTATAACGAATAAGTTACGTAGTTGACAAGTGTTTATATTCATAATCATATAAAAAACATTGCTTTATAAACTGTTATGAATAGTAAAAAGCCTACTGTTCATCAGTGGATTTAAATTTTATAAATATAATATTTTGATAAATTTTCTTAATACTAATCCACGAACATAAGGATTCTCTCGAGAAACGGAAACTATAACGCGATACGAATAGTTATGATTTAATTATGTTAAAAGTAGAATTAGCTTTTATTAAAAATGTTGTGTATAAATCTCGTGATAATGAACAGTAAAAGTGACTGTTTCATCAGTGCGTGGGTTAAATTTTTAATTATGATATTTTGATCTATTCATTTTTATACGGAGGACGTGGACCATAAGTAAACGTATAAAACAGGAGTCTCGAAATACGATAGTAGATATAAGTCTTTAATAGAAAACTCTGCGCGCCCATTTACTTATCTTTTTATACAAAATTTCATAAATGTCAATTAATTGTATATTAAAAAATATCATTATCTGTAAAATCATACATTTTTACAAACGACGCATTGTAAACGAAAAATAACATTTTTTACGGATTAACAAGTACACACACTTTTAATTTGACCAATGTAGAGTTAATTATTGTTTTTAACTTTTAATAGTATTTTAATAAAACTATTAGGTCGGTAGGTGTAGCTATGCAATATGTGACGCTTTTTTTATATGAAATACATTCGTATATCTTACGGCCCTATAATTAATTAGGTTGCATTCAATATGGCCGGTGGCGATTCACTGTCATTTGATTTAGATAATCAATCATTCACTTACGGTGAGTTCAGTAGTACCGCTTTTATACAACTTCGATTGGTTTTACAGACTTTGGGGTGAGAAAGACATGGCATGCGTTTTACATTTTGACGCTACAGTACTCTTTTAACATATTTCGGAGTTGGCCTAAGCAGCTAAAAACCCACTATTGCCCACCCTCATGAACTGTCTAATTGCTATGTTTAGCGAGCGTCGGATGTTATGTAATAGATCTATTTGGGGGATTGACCATCCCGTTCGGGTGAAGTAGCGCTCATCTGAGTTGTTCGTGGGCGACGAAACAACGAACGATATTACATAGTCGGAACATATTTGGTTGTTGCGGGTAGTTGAACATCTACATGTGGCACATTTGAGTGCATGAAATTGCTATACATATATGTCGCTTCGGTGTCAATGAACTTAGTGCACTAGTAATTATATTTTTAGATTATTGTATGTGTTATCATGTCTTACTTTGGAAAATCTTGTGGTCCCTACTTTATGAGTCTCATTTACTGAAACGTTGTGAATTTCAACAACTTTATGTTTAACGTTTTAAAGATGTTTTTCTTCAGGTCAATAAGGTTACTGAGAAACAAGGATACCATTGGTGGTACACGCACTTGGTAGTCATTACTATATAGATTTGGAATGCATTACATTTGGGCAATATTTGTTATGTCTTAAAATCGCTTTACTTTTATGGAATGAACACTATCTCTAAAGACTTCGGTCTATTGTAACACAAATCAATCTATTATCCTTGTACAATTTTAACGACTCATATAGAGGTCGTTCCTCTTAATCTGTGCTGTTGCTATGAACGTAACACTCGCCAACCTCATATTTCCGGCTGCGACCATTTTGGGGGTCGTTACAATGATAGTGGGCAATTGTGTGGTTTTAGCCTTACTTGGGCAAACTCTGGAATATGTTTAAAAGTAGTACTCTTGCGTCCAAATGTAAAATGATGATGTTTCTCCCAAAATTGTAAAGACAAGGTATAATTGTATAAATCGAGGGCTGATGAATCTGTCGACCGTATGTTGAATGATTTGGTTATCTAATATCAAATAAGTGACTCGTCTTGAGAGAATCGAAAGCAAACCTAATTAATTATGGCCGTATGAGTATATTGATTAGTATATAATGTAAAACAATCGCACTTATGTGATATAGTTACACCACCATCCTAATAGTTTTTTATTAGAGTCTTTAAAGTTAAATCATAATTACTCGAACTTTGTTAAATGAAAGTGTGCGGTACTTGTATCCGTAAGTAAATATTATTTCGTCTTACTAATGTACTATTTGGAAAAATTAGATTAAATGTTTTTATTGATTTACTATAATGATATTTCATTATTGTTTATGTTGTTTTATAAAAACAATATATAAAAGTGTAAAATAGTTCGCAGTGATTTTTAAAATCCTCATTATCTTTATACGTCTTTCGACTTCCGTTTTTATACGTTTCTTATGTCCATGTCTTCGTATTAAAATAATTTATCAAAACATCATATTTATAAAGTTTAAACCTCTGATGAACAGTAAATTTTACTGTTCAATTTTAACAGTTTAGATAGATAAAACTGTTTTTTTAGAATTAATTATACCGTGACTTGTTAAATTTCATAAAAAAAAACTCGTTCATTATAATTTCGTTTCTCGAGTTCTTTATATCTTGGATTTGGTATTAAGATCTTTTATCAAAATATCATGGTATTTATAAGATTTATAAACCTCCTGTATGAACTGTCATATTTACTGATTCATAGACAGTGCTGTTTTGATTAATTTAATTATATACAACTTTTACAATACGTAACTTGTTTGTTATATGTCCGTTTTTTCAGTTCTTTATATCGTGGGTTCGTATTAATGAAATTTATCAAAATGATATTATTTATAAGTATTTTAAAACTCCGTTGAACAGTATACATTTTACTGTTCATTACAGTTTATAAAAATGTTTTTTATAAAGTTAATTATATATAACTCTGTTAAAATTCGTCACCTTGTTTCGTTTATGATTCGTTTTCTCGAGTTCTTTTTCATGCCTACGATCCTTTGTAAAGGTAGTAGTTTTATTAAAATATAAAATGTATGGTTTTATGGTTCGAATCCTAAAGTCAGTTAGATATCAAAACGTATTAATTAGGGTTTTTGAATTATAAAAGTTAGTTTACAATAAGATTTTCTTGTTTAGACCTTGCACCATGTAATTTCACAAGTATCTGTATACCATATATCTTACATTATTATAGTCTCTAGAAATGTCATGTCAATTGTTCATATGCAAATCCTCAAACACTTTATGTAACTTAAAAAAATGAATCTAGGTGGTGATTAACTTTTGTTACTTAAAACTATGTATGTACACAATAGGAAATGAATGAATGAATTTGGGATACTTTAATGGACCTTTTTAGAAGATAGTAAGGTATGGTATGAACAGACAAGGATGTATACCCTAGAACTCAAGCCTTCAAAATCAATAATAAACCTCTATTCAAGAAAACCTTGTAAAAATATGTTTTCGTGATGTAATTTCTTGTTATTAAACCCGAATCAAAGCTTGTTAACACCTTGAGTAACCTTAGATAACCTTAGAATGAACACTTGAACACTTGGAATGCCTTGGATGCAAAATTAAAATGAAACCCTAGCACACAATTAGTATGTGGTGGGTTTTTGAGGAGTGGGGAGGGGTTTGTTTGTTTAAGTTGTTTTACTAGGAATAGATTTGTGTCATTGATAAATGAAACAAGTTACTTGCCTATTTATCTGTAACCAACCCATGAATTAACCTTAAAACCAACCCAAGTTTGGAGTAGAGTTAGAAGGCTACAATTATGTAAGAGCTGCTCCTCTCCTGCCTAGGAGGAGGTGAGGACGTAATATGTGAGGAGGGGAAAGACTTTGACAAAGCATGTTTAGAATACTTGTAGTTGTGTATGGTTACCTTGTTGGGTTAAGGTAATTCACTTTGGATTGTAATTTAGATGATAAGTGTGTTATATACCACAACAGCGGCCATAAGCCTATATTTTTCTAGTTGATAAGGTTGATACAATTTTTTGTATTGTGGTTATACAATGTGGGTATTTGTTTGAGTGTAGCGTGGTAGGTGCGCTTCCGGGTTTGTGTATGACCGAATGTAATTGTATTGCGCGAAACGTTATAGGTTTTACTGTAACCACTCAAAATAAATTACAATAAAGTGTAGTTAGAAATTATACTCCGCTAATAATTCATATAACACTTGCTTGTATGTGAAACTTTATATTTTGTCTTGATGGTTTGTTAGTACATTGTTGAACGTTGATTTTTAGTTTACGCTGATTTTAAATATAAGTTTATAATTAAAAGCGACACGCTGTAAAAACTCTTAGAAAATAAATAAGGAATTTATTAAAGTTGTATATCAACCTAATAAATGGAGAAAATAAAGAGAAATGATTACGAGTCACTGCCTCAAAATAGGAAAAAGCCCAAGTCCAAAAAGACACCTACTAAAGCCCAATTAACACCACCCTCTACGCCAACGGAGGATTCCAAGCAATCCCACTCAGTCTCCTTCTGGAACGTTACCTGGATCCCAAGATCGAGAGTGAAACAAGTTAACTCAGGCTGGTACAGGATTGCTTACACTCAACTCGAATGTGGGCACTCGCAAATCACAGTTTTCGCCTGAGGGGACAAACTACGTAAAGCATAAGATCTCAGAGGGGGAAACAGTTCAACCCACTGATTATAAGGATGCCTTCGCGCATAGTTGTCAGATGTATGTTACGGTGTTGAAAAACCACACTCGGTAACCGATAATGGCCACATGGGGATAAAGACTCAGAGGGATTTAAACCAACGATGATATTTAGAACTCCATTACCGTAATCTGAAGTTCCTGTTGTCTAAAATAATCTTTGTTGATCCTCAAGGGTATTGATGCTAAGTACAAGGTGGATCGCATGACCCCATTTCACTTCGATTGAGGGTGTTCATCTGTTAGATAATTTAGAGAGGGGGGGGTGTGAATACGTTTCCTCTTTATAAACTTAGAAATTTTGTATCAAACAAACCAATCAAGTTTATACTATAATAACTATACTAAAGATTATCAAACAAAGCATATCATTACAACATTATATATAACACAAACATAGATGCAATGCAAATATAAATAAAAAGCGATAAAGGTAAATATAAATGTAAAGCGATAAGTAAAAGAAAGCGGAAATCGGACATGATGATTTATAGTGGTTCGGCTACCAAAGTACTATTTCGCCGCTACTCCACCTGTCCGTCGGTACCCATCTCGAGAGTTACACTTTACTAATACAACAAGCTCCTTTAAGGGTGAGAAAGATTAAAACATACTACGTCGCTTACTCTTTACCAGAGTAACTAAGCTAAATAATCGAGTCCTATTCGAGTACGTACTCAACATAACGTCGCTTACACTTTATACGGTAACTAGCTTAAATATCGAGTCTTCTCTCAGGGTACAAACTAAATCGATATATTTTATTGGTATATTCTCCTCTCAAACATTATCAAACTGGTCTTTATGGTATAAACAATAAACCACCTTTAATAAAAGTAGTTTGTTGTATAAATTTTATTTTTTGGATACATCAAAATATCCTCGTGTACGAATGAGTCCAGGCATAATTTGTTGATTTGGATGTAAAAGCCTAATCTAAAATTTCAAGATCACGTATGCATGACTGTTGTTGTATGAAGATGACCTAAGCCTCTTGTCTTGGTGTATAGATCTTCTAGATATGTAGGTATGTCGTGGTTGCATTATGGCAAAGATCTAAGCGGCTTGAATGGCAGGTTATGTCTTGTAGATTCATGCTTGCAACAAATAAAAGTTAAAAGTATTATGATCATGGGTTAGTGGGGTTTGAAAGACATGAGAATGTGTGTGTAAAACAAGAGAGAAAATTAATTGAAAGGGTTGTCTAAAATTAAAATATGAGGTTGGTATTTATAGCCAACATTTGAAATTCAAAGTTGTCCCTAATGGATAGCTCCGTGCGACCACGCGATCTACCAATCTGTCCTGGATGCGTCTTTAGATTTGTGGATCGTAAGTGGAGTCTGACAAGTTTTTGTCAATGTTGGATTAACTCAAAATCTTTCCAATATCTCATTGAATTGTACTTAAATAGAATAGGTTTAAGTACAAGCTTCTAGAAGGTTTGTACCCTAAATGCTAAAACATGTTTGATTTGGTTAGATTATAGAAGATTTATTACTATAAAATGGTTTTAGACCATAGATATATATTTAGTTTTCGTTCCTGTCACTATTTATGTTGTCTTATTATGCTAATCTGATAATTAGTAGTTTAACAAAAGATTACTTGTATTTAGCAGTGGGAATAAAATTACTTGATGATTCTCTAAAAAAATATTTTAAACATTCTTAATTGTTTGTTTATAGGTTGTGTCATAATGAAATTAACAAACACTATTAGTACTTTTTGTGGATGATGAGTAGACTCGATGACAGCTCAAGGTGGTGTTGATGAATGTATGCGTTGATGAGTTGTGATCATGCGTAACTTGCACATTTTACGTTATGTTTATTACATACTTACTGTTTTGTCATTATATAAAACCAAAGGATGTGTTTAGTTTGTAAAATATCGTAATGTTTGCAATAACAATTTCCCCTTTTTTTGAGATGACAATTATTGTGTAACTTGTAAACATAGTAAATTTAAAAGTTATCGTTTACACTTCCTTCTCCCATACTTTTGGGCGAAAACAAAAAGGTGTATGCTCTAATCGCTTTGAGTCGTTCTTCGTTAAACACTCTTCCAACCTCCTATTGGCGAAAAGGACGTAACTCCTTTGGAGTTTATAACTTTGTGTCAGCTCTTCCCTGAAAGGCAGCTTGCATTCATCCCTGTGAAGTTATTACTTTCAATCTTCATCTTCTAAGCAACTTTGAGCTATCTACATTGATGCCCTCGAGCTCTCCCAATAGCTTCTTGCACTCCTATGATTATTGACCTTGGTTGCTAATGAATCCATGGATCAAATTTCTTTATAATGATTTAACGTACATACATGTTAGTTTTGTGCAGACATAGATATATATATATAGATATATATATTTACTATATAAAATACTATATTTAATACATATCATATATATGTATATATATATATAAATATGTATATATTATAAATCATGATATATAATAAATATTTACTATATGTATATATATTATCTTATATATATTAATACATATATATTATATACATATTATATATATATATGTAAATATAATTATAATATCTATGTCATATTAAATATATGTATATATATATTTATATCTATAGTATATCTATACAATATATATTATGTATCTATTACATATATATATATAATACATATATATATAAATATATTATAGAGTATATATGTATATTATATATTTATATGTTTATATATATTATATATTATATGTATATCATGGTAACGCAATAGCAGAATATGTTAATAAATTGCTTGTATGCTTCCTTCTTGACGATTGCTCCCCCTTGTTGTGAACCATTTCCTGAAGATTTCACGATCATTTTAAGACTCCGATATTCGTCACTAGATGTATTTTTGTCCAATACGCGTTTTACTTTTAATGTAACTTCTAAACTTAATAGCGTAGATAGAAATAAATCATTTATCGTAGACAGATACCAAATAAATTAAGGTTTACGTCAAACAATGTGTTCATATAATTATTAGAAGATATATTATTAAGCTTTGTGTATTTTTATTTATTACTTGCGTCAAGTAAAGGCTAGTTCTCTCCTTACGATGGCAGTAAAAACATGACATTTGAGAAAAACACCCCAGGAAATAAATAGACCTTACCTAGACTCCAAACCAACACTCACTTTTAAACCTTAACTACAAAATTTTATTCATTATTTGTGTTATTAAGCCATGTTTGGCCGTATATGGGTAACAATAAAACAACTAGCAATCTTTGTTTGATTCTCCAAAAGTACACTATTGTACAATCCTAGGTAATTAATGGAAAGGTACTACGTGTTCCCAATTAGCCAGATCTTCCCTCTCTTTGCTCTCTTTGATGCCACGGCTAGAAACAAGAATCCACACACACAAAATTTCCTAGAAAATCTCCTAATGATCCCTAAGTACTTGTACAACCTAAACTTAATTAAAACTTGTACTTAATGTCCCTAGTCAAGCTTATTGCACATGGATAAAAACCTTTTTTTGTGTTCGCTTTCTCTTGATACTCGCGGTACCAAACAACATACTTGCGAACATAGATTTTCCATATTCTAGTAGTAATAATCATTTATCCAAAATCTTGTCAATTAAGGGATCATGTACTTAGTAGTATTTAACAAAACCAATGTGTGATTAACTAGAAACCAGCTCAATACCACAAGACTAGGCACAGTTTGGTTGTTGAGGGACTAGGAGGTGTAACCTGGTTATCTTAGCCTTAATTATACTTACTCACTTAAGTCTAAGATAAGCCATATTAGTGCTTTATGTGCTTTTGGAATCATTAAATGGGACCATTCAAGCTTAATGGACATTTACGAGGTCCAAATAAGGCCCAATAGCCAGAATTAAGCTCATCCCGAGATTATTTATAAGCTGACCAAGGCTAATCTGGCTTATTGGTGTCCATTAAACACCAAATGCAACTTGCTAGAACTTAATGGACTTAAAATGTGACTTTTTTAAGTTAATGGACTTAAAAGTGCAACTTGTAAACTTGGGGGTTTAAATGTCAAACTGTTTTCCTATACATTTCTAAGGGCTGGTCTCTTCGAGCATTTCTGAAACTTAAGGGCTTGTTTGAAAATATAAGGTACTTCAAGTGTAAATTGTTGTAAATTAACAATGATAAAGGTTGTAATTTTGGAAACATAGGGGTTATTAAAGTGTAAATGTTATATTTAATTTAAACATAAGGGACTATTTATGTAATTATAGAAATCCTAAAAAGGGTATTTCATGAACAAGTGATTTTAATAACATTAACATACCGGATATTATCGATGTTACAATACGACTTGTAATAAATGTATTTATTAATAACGTTTATACATATATTTGAGCGTGCGTAATCATATACTTTCCCAAGAGCCATTAAGTAAATACAAATACAATAAACATGTACACCACCACACAAGTGATAACAGTATATATAAACTAGCAATCTATTATAGTTTATGCATTGAGTCGTTAGCCTAAACTTGTAGACTTGAAGAACTGGCCGTATTTACTTAGGTATTTGGACCGGTGTGATTTCATTCGTGTCCATACCTACTGTAGATATATTTTATCATTTTCAAGGACTATTTCTAAGGTGAGTTATAGCCCATGTTTTACAGATTATTTAAAATTTTGGGGGATTTAATCTTTGGGGTGAGGAATATGTTTGTTTTACAAATTGGACGCAAGTGTACATTTTATACTATGATTAATGTGTTGTGCCAAGTGTGATAATCCACTCGAGCCCTTTATCATGATACGTCAATTGAGAGACTAGATTATGAGCGAGGAATGTTTAAATAGATTCTATTTAGGTTTGACATCCCGTTTGGAGTGATGTAGCGCTCACTGTGGTGCCGCGTGTTGCCAGACGACAATCGTCTCAATTTATACCCATGTCGGATTTGGGATGTTGAGGGTTAGACTTCATTAACGGAGCATTTATTAGCAAATTTATTGCATTTCATACATGTCGAGCTTTCAGTGTCATGAGCTTAGGAAAAATGTAATTCATCTTTCTTTGTTTTTTTCTTTTTTTTATGATGTTGGCATTCTGTTGTTAATCATACACTTGGACAGATCTTGCGGTCAACTATTAATTTACATAAAGTGCCGATAAATTCACCAACTTTTGTGTCGTTTTTAAGCGGATGTTTTCTCCAGGTCATTAAGGCACGAGGTGCTCAGATTAAATTTGCGGGTGTCACTTTTTGAGAATGTTATTACTAAACGATTTTGGGTCGTATTACTATTTTGGGAACATTTGTTATAAAATGAAATATTTACCCTTATTGTCGAACATTTGAAAGCCATGAGCTTCATGTAATGAGCAGTATTTTGTTTAATCCAGTGTATCTTCTTAAAATGAACTCACTTTAGTGGTCGTCTCATATGTCTTGTGCTATTGAATCTATGAAGTACGCCTCGGATATTCAAGACAATTCCAGCTCGCTACTATATTTTTTTGGGGTGTTCACTTTGTTTATGGCATTATGTGGTCTTATCAGAAAAACTACAAAAAATGTTTGTGTGATAAATAGGATACTCGTTGGATGAGTATGTGCAATACTAAATGTATACAAGGTTGCACTCTCGTGTTAGTCGCTTGTCGGAAGCTCCCCTTGTTTGCGGACACTAAGGATAGAGTTAATGGAAGTGTATTACAAAATCAAAGTTTTAGTAGACAAGCACACTATACATGTAATAATGGTGATTTAGTTATGTATGTAACATGAAATTAATATATGAGAATAGTATTTTGATCCTAAGGTTTAAGATAATATTTAGGAGTAAGTAGCATAACTAATAGATAAAGTGCTAAAAGTTAAAAATCAAGAAACTCAGAATTTTGGCCTCTGCTAGGGACGGATCTACCAAAAGCACTGACGGATCCACCATTCTTGGATCCATTGGTCGCAGAGACCCTCAAAAATAGGCAGAACTCAATTTTGTAGCCATACTCCAAAGCACTTAGCATGTAAACACTTAGATCATGAAAAATATCAAGTAAGGGTCCAAAAGGATAACATCTACCACGTCGCTAAAGTGTTAAGTATGTCGATGTAAGCAAGTGTCAGAGAAAAAACAATTAAGAGTAGATTCTCACATAGTAATTTAGAAAAATTATTAATTATGATATCAAAAGTACATATAGTAAAAATACATATAGTAACAGAAATCATAAAAGCGATTATGATAGCAAAAATACATATAGTAATATACTATCGGGGAACATGATATGCATGTCTTAGGTATGAGTACTCTAAAGTATGACACTTTTAAGAAATGTTGGAAACTAGACACATGCAATTTTATTTAAAAAAAATAAAAACCTAGATAAAAAGAACACTCACACGATGCTCGTATGACTAAGATAATTGACACTCCAAATTTATCAACAATCACACAACTTTATAAACGAGAACATAATTACATTTTATAGTTTGACACACCATTGTTATGAGAATGACTTCGTCCAAGATGTCATTCGTATAAGGAGTAATTATCATTTTTAGAACGACATGTTCCTTAAGAAATCATTATCTACCATGGATGATGATTTGAGTTCGGATAGACGTTTCCTAAGCGTTTGTAATGAGAGATTCTTAAATTCATCATGGTTTCTTTGTTAAGCATTTGTATGCTTCTGTTTCATGTGTGGGTTCTCAGGGAAAAACATTGTTGTAAGACTTTGGGTCAACTAATTTTTGATGATAAAGGTGATTTGGAAAGAGCGATGATTTTGAATACGTAATATGTCTTGATTTGTTGAGAGACATTATTCTAAGTATGTTCTTAGGAGAAAAAAAATAATAATAATAAAATAAAAATTATGACATGTAAAAGTAAATTGATGTCAATAATATTTTAATACATCATTTTAAAGATATATACTCGAAAGTAGTTATATTATGACAAGAATAAATATAGGAAAAACTGATATACATCTAGAAGTAAATAAAAACAATTCCATATATAGAAGCGTAGGGAAGGTGATGCAGGGTGAAACGAAGACGGGCAAGGTGTTGAGCTTAAGGTTGGCAAAGACGGTTTAGAATAATATATCATTTCCACTAATAATGACAAGAGTGATTGGGCAGCATGTGATCCTAATGTAACAAGTGCATTGTTAGCTGGTCAATGTTGTATGTATAAAGGTGGATATGTGAGACGTAAGGTGTTGGGTAGCTTCTTTTCTGTAAAAGAAAAATGGATTGACACAAATCACTGTGGATGACGTTAATTACCACTTGAAGATTTGAATAATCTTCTTTTGTTCTTCACGCTTGCTAGTAGTGGAGAAAACGAACTAAGATGAGACTCACATTAAGGAAAAAGTGAAATGAAGGATCTCTTGTTATGGTTTTGGATAAGTGTGGAATGTTCTTAAGGATATACTTTCTTTGGCATAGGAGTTTAAAAGTGAGGACTAATATTTTGTGGTGAAGGTAGGGTGATAAGTTGGTGTAATTTTCTTGATGTCAAGATTGCGTAAGGGTTACATTTTGAGTATGATGTTTGTGTGATTAAGGTTGTTGATATCTAACTTATTACTATTAAGAGTAAACAAAGTCTAGTTTTTAGGTTTGAGTGTATGGTTTAAGTGTTTCTTGTGAGATTTGGGTTATGTACAAGCTATAGTCATCACTATTAAGAGTGTAAAGTTCAGTGATATGGGGTTCTGTGTATGATCGACATACGGGTCAAAGGTTCTTTCATAATCAAGTGTGAAGTATACTTGCAAGGTTTTGTGTTAAAGTATTATTGGTTCACAAAGTATCTATTACCATCAAGAGTAGATTGTAGTTGTAAGGTTTGAGTGTGTAAGAGTAGATTGTAGTTGTAAGGTTTGAGTGTGTGCTAGACGACATTCTTGTGTTAAGGGTTGAAGGTTCTAGTAATGAAGATATTCAAAAGAGTGAAGTATTCTTGTCTTGAGGAGGTATTGATCCTAATAGTGAAGTATAGGTAAGAGTGATTAGAACTAATTGTGTTTTATAGTTGAACGTTTATGTACTTATGTGTTCAGAATAAAAGTCTGATTGTGGTCTTGTTAGTTGGTTTTCTGTGGAATATAGAATCACATTGTGTGTGCAATTCTGGCATATGTTGAAGGTGGTGTAATAGTGTGTTAGAGTGTAAGGAGAACAGACCAAAATGTGGTTTGTCTGTGAACGTGGTGTAACTTGTGTAGTGGAAAAGAAAATAAGTGTGATGTTCTTATTAAGATAAATAACTGGGAGTGTTCTTGTTTGAGGTTGGTTTTTAGTCCTAATAGTGAAGTTAGGATAAGAGTCAGGTTACGATCTTGGTCACCAATTTGGTTTGTGTGAACGAGGTGTACATGTGTGATGGAAAACAAAAATAAGTCCGTAGGGTAAAGGTTCATTTGTGAGTTCTTAAGAATATTTGGTGAAAGACAATATGTGAACGAGTGTGTTATCCCTCCCACTTAATTCATGCTCATTCGGACATAACGTGCCGAATAATAAAAATAAATAAAGAATAAATCAAAAGATGACGGAACTGATGAGCTTGACAATGTCAAGAGGGATGATGGTTAGCATACGACAATCTTCAACCGTGAAGTTACATAGCTCTTCTCAAGCATTGCTAATGTTCATAGAACAATCACATAACAAGGTATGAGGTTATCTTAAAGGTGGTAGCGGAAATGGTGGAGAGAAGATATTAGCCATCTATATAGTGGTAGAGGCGTGACTAAGGTTTTCGTGTAATGAATTAGGTATGAATCATTGAGTGATTATAACTGTTTTATAGATTAAGAAGCTCGCGATCCTAATGCGGCAGGATCGACCCCTCTCCCGCCTCCCCCACGCTCCTCCACAGTCCCATGCCCTCGTTTGGGACACTAGTATATGTAAGAGTTTGGCTGTATTTGATCAGTTTTACGACGTAGGGCCGAAAACATATTTCCGTGATGTAGAATAAATCAAGGTAGAAATAAATAAGCTTATGATCAAAGTGATCTAACTAAAATCGCCTTAGGATTAGAAGACGATTATGCATGTGTACTCGATATAATTTTAGTGGACGCTGAGGACCATCAGGCGTAAACTCGAAAAGATCCTAATGGTCACTGAAGTGTATTAATCTCAATAACAATCAAATAATATTGATGACAAGATTATGTTGCGTCTATATGTTTATCTAGATAGAACGGACCTAATGTATAGTGTGGGTGCACAAGGAATGACGTGTCAGTTGATATAAAAAGTCTCATAACACTATGTATTATGTTTAACTAGCTTAATCATGCCTAAGACTGTTGCTCATTTAGCCATTTAATAACTTATTGTTGAAAATAAACTTAGAGATATTAATTGGGATTGCTAACCAATAGCATAAAACTATCAATATTAATTATGCATTCAACAATTAAGCAAGTAATCATTGAGTATCAAAAATAGCATAAAAAATATATAATTCTATCTACGAGGAAACGGTTAAAGTCAACAAAAGAATATATTATATGCGATTGTGCAAGTTGTTAGATCGACTAAGAAGAATCCTAATTGCTACTTGACTAATAATCAATCCTAATTTGAATGTACCAAAGTTATTAATGTAAAACTTAACAATAGGCATATTATAGAAAGGAGCAGTTAATCATGTTAGAGATAATGAATATGGACTTATCATACTAGGTAGGTGCTAAATTATAAGGCTAAACATAGACCATTTTTAAGGGTTATACCACGAACCAACTTCCTTTCCGGAAGCAATTCCACCTTTAGGTTAAATTGAATTCTTAGTGAATAGATTCTCTAGTCGTCTTCTTATTTTATAATAAATAGAATTCTCGCATTTGCCTATCAAGAGTACTCCACATATCCCAATCAAATACACAACACCAATTCTAAAACCTACACCACAAAACTCTTTAACTGAAAACACTAACATCCACACCACACATATAAAAACACAAACAATTTAAAAATAACTTCCGACCTAAATAATAATATCTATCCCCCACATCACATATACAACACTCACACATCCTACCCAACATAAATCACCAATATCTAAATCAACTCAACAATCCATACTGACCTCCATCCCAAAATCTACAAAAATCCCCAACAAACCAAATAACAAACCCAAAAATCAAAATATACCAATACCCAATACATCCCACGATTAATAACACCCTAAATACCCTAAATAACTCCCAACTCCCCTATCCCCCATACAACCTCCATACCACAACCTCCCCAAACCATCCCCTTCATACCACCACACACCTCCCTCCTTCCACACCCAAACATTCTTCACATACTTACACCCCTATAACCCCCCACTCCTCCATCAACACACTAACAATTATCTTAAATTATAAACAAAACTTAACTTTATCCTCAGAACACACATAACACCTTTAAAATTAAACCCAAATTCAAATCCACCCTAAAATCTCTAACCCTATTCCTTAACACAATCTCCAAACCCTCCATTCCAATGACCACCTAAATAACCAACCAGACTTCTTATTGTGTGACAGTCCTCTGTCTAAATGTACTCCGTAGTAATAACTGATTAGACTCTCTATAGTGCATACTCCACAGATGTTCCACCCCCCGTCACTGTCACACATCCCCTCTAACGAACTAGTCTTCGTTCCTAGTCTCTCACTCCATCCCTCCCCAACTTAATACACCTCTCTCAACTAAGAGACAGAGTCTTGATCAATAACGTTACCGATCTCACACCTAGAGTCTCAGATGACCGTACAGAGCGTGATGAAGTGAAAGAAATCAATGCCAGAAACTGTCCAGAAATGGTCCTATAAGTATCTCGCTAGTCTCTTCTTCAACACCATAGAATGTGCCTCAACCGCCCTATGAGACTATCTTCCTGTGTGTCCTCTCTAAACATCCTAAAGAGACGCATCCACAATACCACATATAGAAAAACACTAGATCTCGTTAGAAGAAGTCGCTCTAAAACACTCACTCCATACAGAGACTCCCGTCATCAGTGTGCTCCCTCTCCCATCGATAGATCCATAATTGATAATCACACTGCTCTATCTCCCACCCTATGAGATACCTAAGTGGTACCTCCTAGTCGCGATACTCACTCCTTGTTCCGTGTCCTCCAGTGATGCGAGACACTCACAACCACCTCTGTGCCTCTCCCCCCCCACACCCTACAACACACCCAAATCACAACCCACACTCCCCTAGCTCTCACACATAGAGAGACACATATGTGCCTACATACAGATCTCCCGATAGACAACCCCAAACCCCCCCAATCACACACCCATATTGTCTGTGTGTACACCTCTATGATCACCATCTCACCTCCCACCACCACCCATATGTGTACTAACCCCCTCTCACCCTGTCAGATAGAGCTCAAAGAAACCAACTACTCAGACTACCCACCCCAATCATACACCACCCCTCTCTATCTGACCGTCACTCTCTCCTTCACCTCTATCGAGATGCTGACTAAATAATGAACACTCCTAACTCTCTAGACAGAGTGTTCACTTAAACACCTATCTTAGTATTGAATCGACCCAGAAGACTCTCTCTAAATAAATGAGAAAACTCTCAGTCTCTATCCTCTCATTTTGATAAATCTTGGCGTCCGCTACGCTCGTGTACGCTATACCAGTTCTGATAATCTCTTAGCTACTCCGACCCGTGCTACACCGCATAGTCGACTCTCTCCGTGTTGTCTGTGTGTGTGTACCGCACTTCTGGTCACAGTGTGATGATTTCCTGTAAGAGCGTGCCAGAATCGAGTGTAGTGTCGATATCTAATCCATTGAGATCTACTCTACACTGCCCTATGCACATCAAACCATAGACTCTACTCCCGACACACCAATGTTGCTCATGCCGTGCCGTGTTGCACCCTATCGTACCACCCTGAGAGGGAATCCCTAACTCAGAGAGTAGTCGCTGTGTCTACGTTGTACTGTCCACCCTGCTATCTTATCTGAGACCCATTACGAGGAGTGAGCTACGTCAAGACACAGACTCTTACTCTCCATACAACAAACCACCACTTCCCCCCACCACACTTGATCCTTCGTCTACTTCGTCCTCAATCGCGACTCTACACTCGTGGACACCCCGCTAATGTACTAGATTAAGTCTACACACTGCATGACTATACACCATAATATGAACTGTGTCGATTCTGCATCTCTCATATGATACTCATCTGTCCTCTCATATGATAGTCACAGATCACACACGAGCCAATATATCAATTACATATAAACTCTCACCTCACAAAATAACATAAAATCACACCACCATCCTCACTCCCCCACCATCCACCTCAAACCCAACCCAACCACCCCACCAAATCACAACTACAACTCCTCCATCACACACACAACAAAATCCACCATCAAATCACACACACATCCCACATAACATCCCCACCACCCCCCACAAAATCCCTCCCCCTCACACCCTCAAAAAAAACCACCATTATAACCAACCTCCACCTCCACTAAACCTATACTCTACCAAACCCCCTCAACTAAATAATAAACAATACAATACTACACATAAACCCATATCTCCACCACAACCAACAATATCCCCCCACATCAACTCAAAATCCAACACCCTTCTAACCCTTTACTACACCCCGTCAACAAAAATCTCCTACCTGTCGTTCTACTGTGTCAAATAAGTAGAAGAAATAGTGCGGTGTCTTCTCTAATCCCCTCTATATACGTGTAGAGATCTCTTATCATCCATATCGCAAAACCCTCAATATCCACTCTATCCACAAAACTATACACGCACGCCACTAAACTGTCTATCTTCTCTGATGTGTGTGCTACCTCTCTGTGCTAAGGGAATAGTATCTACTACACACACTCATCAAGAACTCTCAACTTGATCTACCCTCCGTGTCACGCGTAGACGTCACATGATATCCCTACTCATATACTCATCCCAGCTCCCTTTTGACCTCATAAACTGAACTCTCATCCATATCCACTGAAGATCTGCTACCTAATAGTCCACCGTGTCCTACAAGACTCTCTAACCCTAAGAGATGATACTCAACTCCAAGTAAAAACATCTCACGAATTGAGATGATACACAACTCGTGCTCCTGAAAGTCTCTGATCCACCACCCTCCCCCACCTGATATACTCATACTCCTCCTCTATCACTCACCCAAACGCACACTCAAAAACTCTCTAAGACCACTATACGTGATATGTAGTAATACATCACTCTCTATATGTGTAGAGAATGTGTGTGATACAAAAGTGTATAACTGTGTCTCACCCACCATATGAAAAACTCATCATCCTCATCACAAATGTGATGTGTCAGACCCTAAGATAACACTATCTGTGACTCACCACCCAATATATTTAGTCAACAGAGTATCCATTCCACTCTTACTGACCTATCCTACGATAAACCCAATCTGATGGTCACATAAGAGTAACTGTCCCTACATAGACTATCACACCACCACATATCATAATATATGTTAATCTCTCTCACCCAACTCACTAAGCACTAAGCAGTCCAATAAAGATCCCTACTAAGAGTGAGATCTCTACCTACGACAGTGTGACAACAGTCTCTTCTCATATCCGTTACATACCTCACCTCATATCACTATAGAGAAATTACACGCATGAATGCTGTGTTAGTGTCCCATACAAAGTCTACTACCGCGAATCCATTAGTCGAACTCCCAATCCATAATGCCGAATCTAAACTCTACACCAAGTTCAGAATCTCCTGTAACTAATGACAATCAATCCACAATGACCCCTACACCAGCACTCTAGCATCATCTCTCGACACTCAAGAGAGTTATCACCGACTAAAGACATATTGCCATGAGTGTGTTTACTTATCTAACTCAATAAAAATAGTGAATCATCTCTCCCTCACTGTGCACCATCAAAACCTCACTACCATAGTTACGATCTCTTTACTGATCACCACAACCATCACCATACTACCAACATCTACACCACCCATCCTCACCCCACCCCCATCCACACTCCACAACCCTCAATAACAACCCAAAACATAATCCCATAAAACCCACCACAAAAATCAAAACACCAAAAACACAACACATCATAAATATATAAACCAACACCCCCCAACACCCACCAATCAAAACAAACAAACCACCAATAAAACAGACACCCAACTCCTAAATCACCCAACCAAATAAACCCCTCACCACCCCTCCCCACAAACCCTCTAGCCACCCTAATCTCTCTACTCACTAAGAGAGTCCAGTCCACTCTGCTATGTGTCTAGTAATCTAAGAATCCACCCAAAAACTCATAGACTCACACACTCCCACCTAGATTGATTGTCAGAATCTGTATCTCACACCAACTCTGCGTGTGCCCAAATGTAATCCATTCTCTCAGAGAGTCGAGACTACTACTCCTATCTATAACTCGTCATAGCTCCAGACCTTCACTAGATGTATCTCTATGACACACCTCTATACCCAACATACATGAGGCACAAAAAATCTTCAATCTGGATAAGACACTTGTAATTACTCAGACCTAATACTTACGCTTCCTCCTTCGCACTCTAACCGTTATCTCTCCACTCCGTACAAAATCTTAGCACCCCTCATGTCTAGTAGAGTGCTCTAGCATCGACTATAGACTGGTGTGAATAGCAAGACAAGAGTGATCCATATCATAGAAGTTCCTGCTGAGTCTCATGACACATACAGATGACTCTGCCGTATAAACTGTAAGTTATGTTTGTCTAAACGCTACACCTTGCTACTTGTGTACCCAACAAGTCTCCTAGAGAAGATGTCGAAATGTGAAAGCCTACGGTGGTGCTCTAGCACGATCACTGGGGATTTACATGTTTGCAGCAGGCTCAGAGATAAGTTGTGCCCAGATAAGTAGACCACTCCTCGTATCCTTCGTACTTCGCCTTACTGAAGTCTTGAGTCTAGCAACGTTGTATCACATAGGATGCACTTGTAGGTTGTGTTTCGAACATCGCCTCATAGTTTAGATCTATATACTTCTGAGTTGTGTAGAACATATCACATATATACTGTTGAGTCTAACACATTGTGTAAGGAGTACATAAATCTATTTAAACTACTGTTTGTCCGTTTATAATTTAAAGAAAGAATCTCTGATAGTGTGATCTAAAGTGGTCTCTCTTATGAGTGCTCACAAAAGGCGAAACCTTTATGAGTAGATACTGCTCTATTGTGTGAGTATAGTATGATGGTGTTGCGTTGAGGATAGAAGATAGTCTGTAGTAGACGCGTACGATGCTCACGCGCGCGCTTCCTTATTCCTAAGACTAGTAGTCGGTGTGTTCGGAGCTAGGGTGTGCCGTGCTGTGTGATCTCTGTCGTGCTTCCATACTTGCATATAGGTGTTTGTATTATCTTTTGTGTATGATTCTCGTGACGCTCCTGTCTAGTCACATATACAGACATACTATGAGTTGCTCGCTATATAGTACCATAAGGTAATTGTACTAATCTATGATAGGGCATAACGCTAACAGTATCTAAAGATCCTATATACCTAGTACATATAGGCTAGTCTTAGAGGAAGTGTCAGTGAGAGAGAGAAGAGATGTGTATATCAGCGCAAAGTCGCTACTTATGTACCTGACTCTCGGAGATATCTCTCCTCTATAAAGGTGAAGTTAGGATCTATGTCGGAGACTCTCAGTGGCACTGTATATTGTACAATCATAGAGGTGGTGTGTGTTGACATAAGCGCAGTTAGTTTGATACTCTCGCGTATCTACCGTCTCGACAGTGTCTAGGGCGCCGTTGTGAGGTTGGTATGTGTGGATTGTGAGCTATAATAATCTTGAGAACGTCTCATGATAGGTCGCCCTACTCCACTCCTCGAGTACCCAACTTGAGAGTTACTTCACTAAATCAACAAGCTCCTTTAAGGCGGAGAAAACCACACAATGTCTCTTACACTTTATCTGGTACTAAGCTAAATACCGAGTCCTACTTCGAGGTGGAACCAACCTAACGTCGTTTACACTTTATCCGGTACTAAGCTAAATAACGAGTCCTTCTTCAGGTACAACCAAGCCCGCTATGTTTTATGGCCCAACATAACAAACCTTGTGTTTTATGGCCTAAACACATAAACCACCTAACATCTAGTTTGTTGTATAATGATTGATACATAAATGTTTACACATATTAACCTCCTCCAAACAATACAAAATTAACAACCCCTCCACACACTCACCACCCCACCCTCACCAACATCATCCAATAATCATATAATCCCATACACTATTTTCAATAATATCATACACAACCTACACTACTTACATATTATTCATATATCATTCCATAACACACTCAATCAATAATTCTTACCTAATAAACCTTCAATCCACAACACATCCATAAATCTCAAAATACCACTTAATATTTTAAACCCTCCATCTCATATATATACCCACACTCTCTCCACCAACCAATAACTTTTATACACCCCATCCCCCCATCTTAAATAAAAACACTCCCCCCAAACCCCAACCCGATCATACCCACACTTCACTCACTATTCCCCCTTCAACCCCCAAACCTTCACTACAAATAAAATTATCAAACCTAAATATTCTCATTTCCCTAAAAACACCCATATCAACACCCCCCCAGTGACAAACCCCCACCCCACCAATACAACCCCAACACTAAACCTACCCTTCCAAAACAATCCTTAAAACCCACCCATTCTCCCCCCAGAATGTGGAGACATAGATGTTCAGTTATCTCTGTCAGACCTTCATACCTCCAGACCTCTCGCGTGCAGACCATATGTGCGGAGTTAATACGCTCCGCCTCGTAGTAACCGACCTGTGTGAATCACTCGTGTAGTAATAGTATATCTCAAATCCTCAAGATATGATAGATGCTCTGCCAGAATAAAACTACCGTGTGAACGTATCAGATGAAGTCCCTCTACTCATCTGCAGTGCTCTCAGCTCCTCAGCGTCCCTACGTTGCTCCAGATTCTGTCAATGAGAGACATGCGTTGTCCAAATAGACCTCAACCAACCATCCACACCCCTTGCTCTAATAGTCTGTCTCCCCCGAAAGATAGTATTGTGGTATAAAACTTAATCACCAACAATCCCAACCCACCATCAACTACCCTTAATGTGTAGTGACCCGTCTAATATGTTACTCACATCTGCTCATTGTGTGACGTGCGAATCGCGAGTGTTGTCTGTGAGAGACGATCCAGATAGAACCAGTCCGACCTTGTCACTGCTGTTATATCACTCTCAACAATGAGGTATCGGGGAGTAGGGGGTATGTCGAAGATGACGCTTCATGCCCGATACCACTTATTAAAATCAATCGTGTCCGCGTTTGCGATTTCTTTTACTTATAGCTTTAATTTATGTTTGCCTTTATCGCTTAAATTATATTGGTATTGCATCATTTGTTTGTGTTTATTTGTTGTGTTGTGATGATATTGTTTGTTTGAGATTCTTAGTATAGTTATTTGTAGTATAAACTTAATTGATTGTTTGATACAAAAGTTTTAGCTTGATAATGTAAAACATATTACCTCCCCTCCCCTTATCGGATTCAACAATTGGTTACCAGAGTCCACCGTCGCTTAGTTTTCACAAAACAAATGGTTTTAATAATGAGAGATCGGTACATGTATCAAATTTCTTATCAAGCGACACATAATGTGAAAAGTTCTTTGTTTAGCATTTACAAGTTTTGTTGTTAAATATAATGTGTTACAATAGATTGAAGATCTTTTAAGAGTCCCAAACAAAGTGAATAATATGTCTAAAAGTGACCTTACTCTAAACTTGCACATTTTATGTTATGTATTAAAAGTTACTTGTTTGTCATTACTAAAAGCAAAGGACTTGTTTAGTTTAAATATCGTAATATTTGCACTAACAGGATCGGTTCCTGACCAAAAACGAAGGCAGGCCTTTGTATGAAGGGGAGCTATGTAACCAACTTTTGTTCCTTTCAACTAATGCTGATGTTCAAGCTTTCTAGTTGTCTGATGAAGAACTTATAGAAGAATGTGAGGTTGAAGTATTTAAGGCTGAAGATGAAATGGATGAAGACATCCATCACACTGATGAAGAAGAAACTAAGTCACCCTTACCAAACAAAGACCAACCTAAATCATCTCATGCACAAGATACTAAATCAGACTAAAGTCAATGCTCTAGATCTTTGGTTTGTGTCAGAGATCGCACTCAAATTTCACCTCTTGTAGCAAGAAAGAGTCGGAGTCCACCAGTGTCTCTGTCCAGTCACTATGCAAAATCTCGCTGAAATGCCGCTATCTGGAACTAGGAGTGTATGTGTTTTGCATATTGATGGTGGCGTTCTACGAGAGGCTGCATTGAGAAATTCGTCATATAGGTAGAAGTATAGATAATAATAGTGAATCAGTGGGAAAGATATGAAGGAGAGCGAGTTAGGGATCGCTTATCGCTCTCGCTATTGTCATGTAACGCGCATATAGTTTCGCTTTCGCTCGATAGGTGTGATGAGATGAGTGTGATTTGTCTTGATACGCATAGGAGATCTGTCGCTGACTGATTATGGCAGATATCTGTGGCATGAGCTCGCTACTCTGGATGTATGTTACATCGCTCGGATAGAGATGGTTGACTCGGTGTGTGTTCTCCTAAGAGAGAGTGCACACGAGACTTGTGCTCGGCATAGTGAGATGTGTCAGAAGATGAATTTCATGTGAGATATATAGTGTTGTGTGGCTGTTGCTGGAATGATACTATGTTTGCTGCAGACGGTGTGTTCGCCGCGAGTACTCGAGAGAAGTTGTGCAACTGCACTTCGTCGTGATTGGTTTAATTTTGAAAGTTGAGAGACGGAGATAGAGTTAGTGTGTAGTAAGTCAGCGCGGTGAGAATAATGTAAATGAATTTGTCAACTTACTAATGAGGAGAGAAAACTAATTTATTTACAAATAAAATCAAGCTATGTATACATTGTTATATTTAATACACAAAATGATGTATAGTATTTATGTGTGTTATGCTAAATGATCATTTGTTATACATTGCATCTTAATATTGTTAATTAACCTCTTGTATGCTTATTTCATTTGTAGTTGAGCTTCTTTGCTGAATAGCATAATTTTGTCATGTGCGTTATTTATTAGTGTTCATGTATATGCATCTATGAATTCTTATGGTAGATCACTTGCCATTTAGTTGAGAAATTGTTTTTGCATTGCATATAGGTATAGATCACTATGTTTATATAATGTATATCAACATTTTGTAAATCTTATAATTTAGTAACCCACTTCAGATTGTGAGCTAAGCAATTTTTACATATCTGTCATTTTACGTATTTTTCTCTGTTTGTCAAATCTTGTGAATAATATTGTATTGCACGATTACCGTTTGGCTACTACTTTAATAATTAAAATGTGTCACCACTATATATTCAACACTTCAGTTTTATTCAAAGTCTCAAAAAAGTCTATAGATATGCATCCCTTATCTTGTTATAAACTACGTTGTCTAGGACAAGAGAAAAATATCATAAATACCACATTAGTATGTAATAAAGTCAATTGATTTGTTTTGAACTAGTTTGTGTCTTTGCATAGTCTAATTCACAATCACAACTAATAATTATTTGGATTAAAATAAGCATAAAATTTCTTGTAATCCTAATTTGTAAGAGATTAATACTTTCTTGGTATCAGAGAAAACACTTTTCATTTTGGAAGTTTTATTTTTGAATAAATTTTCCATTAATAATTAACTTGGAATGAAAATTATTCACTCTAGTCAAAAGCTTGAAAATATTATATAAACATGTAGTAATTTTGAAAAAGATTTATAATGCTTAAAAATGACTAAGATAATTTTGTGTACTCTTTAGAAGCCAAAATCTAAGCATATTGTACACAATAATTAATAAGTTTTTTATCACATGTAAAAATATTACGAAAATACCAAATGAAACAAGTTAACTCATCATTATAAATGGATCTCACACTTTATACTAGTCTTAGGCTTATGGTATACACATTAGGAAATTTTTGTTTTCTTTTAAAAAGAGTTTTGTGAGGGTCATGAAAGTTTTCGGAATTTATCACTCGACTCATTTTCTAAATTTTTGATTGTTTCATTTTTCGAATCTAATTGCCGAGCTTTTGAGTTTGGATATGAAATCGGATTCATTATTTGTCTAGGTTCAAGAATTACTTCAAAACATTACAATAGTTATATCTCGGGTATCTATATAAATCAATACACACTAGTTTGATATGAATTTCATGTCATCCCTTCGCAAGAAGAAAAGGGAATATACATCGGTTGTCCTTCATTACTCAAACTTGTGATATGATGTTGTGAATGAGTCTACATGTACAATTGAGTGGTCTATTATTATAATACATGTTTAAATATAGCAAAGTCAAATGTTGAATTGAAGACTTGGATGTTGTCGTTCGAGATATTCAAGTATTTACCTTGTCTAATGCATTTGGTAAAGTTGTCATTTCTGAAATAACCCAAACAGAGCAATTGCACTAACTATATGTAACTTTGCTCTTACAAAGCAAGCTACGTAATCAAGTCTCAAATGCACTTTTTGTTAGAACCTTTTCCCTCTATACCAAATAGCATAACAGATATTTTAATAAGTATTTATACGAGAACACATGTAATTATCTATATTAGGATTAGGAATTATGGAATTGTTCTATAAACTATTATATTGCTTTCTGTCTAAAGTGATCGTAAGGGGACTTTTGAATATAAGGATGATTATTATTCAAACGATAATTTAATTCATTATCTATCAATTAAAATGTTCGAAATATGAAATCATGGAGTCGACGATTAGGTATTATCTAGATAACGAAATTATCAATAATACGATCATAGATATTTTCAGAGTCTCATGTTTAACTATTTTTTGTTATTACATGAATTATTACGAAATTGATCATGAAGACGTGAAAGAATAATCATCGAATTGCAATTCACACATGAATTACGATGCTTTGTTACGTCTAAATGTTCATTATGCTTGTGTTATTAGCAATGGTTAAAAATATGCTAAAAGCTAATCCATACTCCTAGCTAGGAATTGACTCGTTGAAATTTCATCGGGATGGAAATTCACGACAACTTCCACGTTACGCTCAAAACTTGGACGTCGAATCCGAAAGTTCAAACCAAGAACCCTTATAACATATATAAGCTTCTTCCATTACTAAAAAGTTAACACCATCGCCCAAATAACAAGAAATCATGTTCTGTCTGTTTTCAGACAACTTTGCGACCTACGGATCCTCCATATGGAGATCCGTCTTTGATTTAGGTAGATCCGTCTGTGATCATCAAATTTGAATATATTCCTTTTGTCATTTTGTACTTGTCTAAGGTCTAACAAACATGTAACTAACCTTTAGTACATCATAATTTCTATAATTGAAAATTCACAATATCTATTGAGGTAAATAACCTTAATAAGAATACTTTCAAAGAGATATGCAAAGGTGCATTCTTAGAATGCTTTAATGTAGCACATTCCACCTTGTCACACTTAAGTATACTCCTAAGTCCTAGAAGACTCAATCTTGTTTAAACTCATGACATCTTGCTTGCTCTCTTATTTAACCCTAGGATTGTACACGTCATGATTAGGATTATGAGAACCAGAATTGAAACATATTAGTTGAGTCATATTAGGCCAAGTATTAGTGGAGTCATAGACAATTCAAATTGCATCTTTGCTACACTTCATTAGGAAAATTCAGGAATTCTGTTTTATTCTAAAATGAGAATGACTATTGGAGAATCTATTGAACTAGAAATTCAATTTAACCTAACGGTTGAATTGCTTCCGAGAAGGAAGTTAAGTTCGTGGTATAACCCGTAAAAATTGTCATGTTTAGCCTCAATTGAGCACCACTAGTGATACTCTCATATTCATTCTCTAACTTGATTAAATGGCTCTTTCTAAATATGCCTAATGTTAGATTATATTAATGAACTTTGTATTTCATTAGGATTGCTTATTAGTCAAGTAGCATTTAGGATTCTCCTTAGTCGACCTAGACTACTTGCACATCGCATACGTATTTTTGTGATTTCAAAATATTAACTTGTTCTCGTGAAATATGATTATATTATCTTCATGCTAGCTTGATACTCAATGATTACTTGCTTAATTGTTGAATGCATAATTATTTAAACGGCTTTGTTTTTTGTTAGCAATCCCGGTTTAATATCTATAAGTTTATATTTATGATACGTGTTATTAAATGCTAAATGCTAACATGTTTTGTATGATATATATGTATGTGACGTAATCATTGTTTTATGTGAGCTTTTATATGATCTACGTGTCTTTCTTGTGCACCCACACTATATCATTAGGTCCGTCTATCTAGATGAACATATAGACGTCACATAGTCTTGTACATCAATATATTTGATCGTTATGATTAATACACTTAAGTGACTTAGTGTCTTTTGAGTCTAGGGTATTGTCTCGTGTTACTAAAATTTATCGAGTACACATGCATAATCGTCTTAATCCCTAAGGATTTTAGTTTAGATCACTTTGATCATTATATTATTTATTTACTTGATTCTTTTCTTCACGAAATACGTTTTCCGTCCCTCGTCGTCAACGGTCAAATACTCAAAACTCCCCATAGTAACTCGTTCCCACTCCTTTGTTACTATATCAACCATCTCATATCTTTAGGGATCCGCTCCTTAACCATAAACGGTTATATCACTCATTTTTCATACCTAACTAATTACACGAAAACCTAAATCACACCGTCAAACCACTATATAGCTGGCTAAATATCTTCTCATCCCCCCCGATTATCCCGACTACCAAACCATTAAAAGATAACCACATACCACATCATTGATTGTTCTATGAACATTAGCAATTCTTTAGAAGAGCTACGGAAACTTCACAGTTGGATGATCGATGTATGCTTACCATCATCACCTCGAGACAATTGTCAAGTCTCATCCGATTCGTCATCTTTTGTTTTCTTCTTTATTTATTTTTATTACTATTCAACACGTTCACATATAATCTTTCACCAAATATTCTTAAGAACTCACAAATGTGATTCTAAGAATCGAGCCCCGTTATGCGTAACGACTGTTATCGTTTTCGTTATCACACTCATGTGCCTTGCACACTATGAGTATTTACGCTTTTTCGTCTAAAATTTGATTGCACCATTAATCCCTATTAACTTTCTAATCAAAGTTTAAAAAGTATCCGTTGATGTTACCATCTTTTTGTCTTTATTTGCAATAAATATTACTTTCTTCATCTACCAATAATTTAATCAATTTGCCTTTTTAACTCTTACATTTCTCCTTTGATAACTTGATCCCAAATAAACTTGATTACACACTCTCATTTAATTATTAAATTATTTAATAATTAGCGAGTAATTATTATTTGCAATAATTAGTCAGCAGCTTATTTATTTTTTTCTATTTGACGAGACATTCAGAACCGTGCGTTGCACCAGTTTTGTTCTTCGATTAAAAAACTAAACTTTTGATTTTGTTGAGTTGAAGGTACAAAAATCCAGCCCATATTATGCTACAATTTTTAACACAAAGCTATATCAACGATAAGATCCCAATTTGGTAAAATATTAGTCTAATCAAGTTTATATAAAATTGTTTCAAAACACACGAATCTTTGTTCTTCGCAAAAAGAAGAATACTTAAACATGCTACAATTTGGTGTCAAGTCAAAAAAGTTAATGTAAAGCAAATTTTTGACCCTCGTAACTTCAAGTTCACTTGACATTCATTATTGTTTAGTTCACACATGTCGTAAGAAAAGAGAAAAATAAATCAAACACTATATTATTATTGCATGTACAATAGATGATATTTTTGTTTAAAATATGACATGTTAATTGTTGCATGTACAATAATTTTAAAAACAACACGTGAATATAAAATCTTGTATGATCTCATACAAAGATCATAAAAAATGAAAATTACATTGGACTTGACATATGAGAGTTAATGCTAACATACTACATCTGTCACACCCTCAAATGGGGTCTAGACGGAATGCGTGTCCGGGGGCGTGACGTCATAATATACATCACACAAGATCAAGGGAACGACCATTAATGGACGTTTTGAAAATCATAACTCGTTGTATTTATTAAAAATAGATAAGTCTTACAAGATTTGAAATGAAATTTAAATCGTTGCGGAAGCGTAATTAATTTTTCAAAAGACAACGAGTATGAATGATAATAAAGTCTTGAAAGATGATATCATATTGCACGTAGACTCCACATAGCACATCAGAGATGTCCAAGGCTAAGCACCTGAAAAACATGCTTAAAACGTCAACATAAAGTTGGTAAATAGGTTTAAGTAAAGCATTTGCGAGAATCAAAAACGTTTAGTGAATACTACTTCAATCACAGTATTATGAAAAGTATTTGGTAACTGATATCGTTCAATAAAAGTATGGTGAATCTTAACGTTTCCGAGTGTGTGTGACTATTGTAACACATACAATATCACACAAAATGTTTACGATATTTCCCACAAGCTCATGACACCGAAGCCTTAACAAGTTGTGTAAATCCTAGTCTTTTATATTCTTCTCAAATCGATATTTTGCCAAAACACCCAAGTACTACCGTAAATGAAATGCACCCACTGGCCAATGTACTCATCTAGAATTCCGGGTGGGGGTGTCAACCCCAATAGATCTATTCACAGCATTCGTGCTTACACGAAGTAATTAACGGTTCATGATGATGTGTACTACGTGTCAATAGGGAAACTTGGGTAATATGTAAAAGTTTAAGGTACTTGCATTCATAGTAAAAGCAACCAACGTATTCGTAAAGAGTTTAAAGTATTCATATCCGTAGTAAAAGCAACTAACGTATTCGTAAAAGCTTTAAGTACTTGTATTCATAGTAAAACGAGTGTGAAAACAATCATGTAAACGAGTTTTGTAAACGAGCATATAAATAAGTTTGAAATCATTAGAGTAAACAAGTTTGTAAACAAGCATGTTCTCACCCCAAAAGTTATAAGGTTAATATAAAACAAGTAAAACGTGGGGCTATGAACTCACCTTAAGCAAATGATGAGATAGTAAATCAACGTCTAACCGCGAAAACTTATGAAGAATAAACAAATAACACAAGATCTATATGAACAAACCTTAGATCTTGAAAACCCACTTGAAATGAACTTGGATTAGTTGGAATGGTTGTAAAAATGGAAGTGATGGATGGTTTAGGGAGGTGGTGGTGTGTCGTGGCTATGGAGAGCCAAGATAGAAAGATTGTGTGTTTTGATGGTTGTAAGAAATGAGCGGATGACCTAAAATGTGGCATGCGTTAGTATATATAGGACAAGCTTAGGGTTTAGGGTGCAAGACTTGTATTAACAAAATGGCTAGAACACATATAAGGGTGTTGTAGTTGGTTCGGTTTCAAAAGAGAAAAAGAAAGGAAGTGTGAGCCAATTTTGCAAGTATTAATTCTTTGGTTAAGTTAGCTAGTGTGTGAAAAAATTTATGAGGAATAAAATATGGATGGTATTTATAGTGGAGTAAGAACTTGGAGCCAAAAGGGAAGGGAGTGGAGCCAAATGGTGAGCCAAGCCAAGGGAGGGAGAGGGGGCCATGAGCTAAAGTGAAAAGATTCCATTTGAATTAATTTAGAGTGTGTATGTGTGTGTTTTGTGTAATTGGAGTAGGAGGGGGAGGTTGAACGAAATTTTAGACATTATAACATGTACTAAATGATACCTAGGGTTTACAAGAAAAGATTACGGGTTTCCGGAGTCCCGTTTGATCAAAAACGCGAAAAACGTAACTTATACGTAAAAACGTAAAAATCATAACCGGAAGTGTACGTAAACTACGTAACACTTTAAAATGATAAAATAATGTATATAACACGTAGACTAATCCAAGTCCAAAGCCGAAACACATCCGATGACGTTTTTCAGTTTTACGCGGGATAACTTCCTGGTTTTGGGTCAAACTTAAACGTAACTTATAAAAATAAAAATTGAACTCGTAAAAGTTTAAAATAACGACCTGAAATTTACGGGGTGTGACATTCTTTCCCCGTTAAATAAGCTTCATCCCGAAGCTCAAGTTGTGGCATTTGTTGAGGGTGCAAAATTAGAAATTAGCTACGGATATTTCTTCTGAAATTGATCTTCACGTTCCCAAGTAAGTTCGGGACCTCTTCTTGAATTCCATCATACCTTGACGTAATGAATGCGGCTTAGTTTCAAACACTTGACCTCATGGTCCATAATTTCAACAGGTTCTTCGACGAAATGAAGCTTGTCATCGATTTGGATTTCATCTAATGGAATACCAAGTGTTTCGTCAGGCAACACTTCTTCAGGTTCGAGACGTAAAAATTACTATGGACTCGGCTTAGTTGATCTGGGAGTTTGAGTCGGATAGCAACGGTTCTCACTCTAGCACGAATTTTGAAGGGTCTAATATAATTTGGGTTCAGCTTCCCCCGTTTATCGAAATGTATCCTCACGTCTGCGTAACTATGTCGGTGATAGCTTGTATTTTGTTGCAAATCCGAATGATCTTCTTAGTCGTTTCACGGTTAAGTGTCGAGGCTAGTGACTCGACCACCTCAACCTTGGTCTAGCAGACGAGTGATTGATACTCTTGGTCATAGAGTGTCTCAAACAGTGAGGCCTTGTTGCCGGTGCGGTAACTGTTGTTGCAAGAAAATCCTACTAACGTGGATTAGTATTCCAATTACTTCTACGGTCGATCTCATAATGTATCCTCCATAGTCGGTATAGTCTTCTCACTCTCGTGGTCGATAAACACAATGCACATTGTACTGCGTAGGTGGTGTCTCCAATACTTTAGCGTAGGTTATGTGTCAAAACGTGTTCGAGGAGTTCAACAAACTAATCAAATGGGATAGCAAACGAATACCAAATAAAATGAAAGACAAAATACAAAGTACCCGCGATGTGAATGTAGGTACATATTAAATGTTACGAGAATCCTTAAAGAAATGATAGAGATAAGAGAACGTACGAAAATGAGAACTAATGAGTGGTACGAATGATCAAAGAAGTACATATCGAGTAGTATTACCCATCAAGATCAAGGAATGAAATAACAAATGTGAACGAAGGAATCAAAGAAGAAGTACAAATCTCCAAAGGGGGTAGTTGTCAATGTAAAAAGGTTATGTCGAGTATAACAATTTATTATTAGGGTACAATGATGTATGAGCAAAGAATGCTAGAATGAGAAATGAAATATATTTATGAAGAAGAAGCAATGATCATTGATCAATGCAAACGAAAGGGTTACCGAACCAAATTTCATGAAAAGAAGAATCTAAATCAATATGAACAAAATTTCGCAAGGATAAAAATGATAACAATCACATTTATAAGCTTTATAAATGATTTTAAGTAGCAAAAATAACAAAACAATAGATCATAAAATATCAAGAATATCCTTACAAATGTGGTAACAGTCAAAGGAAATGAACGCAAAGGATTATTCAATCAACAAAATGAATGTAGAGATTCATTTGTTCTAATAGATCACGAACCAGAAAACTATAGAGAGCCATCTGTTAGGAGCACGAAAGTGTCGTCACTTCCATAGATATCGTTAAATAGCTCGTTTAGTTATTTTTGGAAACTTACTAGGCTAGTTAGCCCAAGGCCCATGGAAAGCCCATGTAAGCCATGTCCATAACCGGCCATAGGAAGTATAAATACCCTTTCCATGCTATGGGAAGGGTGTTGGTAATTCATTATTTCACACACATTAATGCATTTTTCTTTCATCTTTACTTTCTCTCTCTAAAGTTTTCATCCAACCACTCTCTTTAAAACTACCTCTCTTTCCCTCTTCAAGTATGTTATTAGATATTCTTTAATTGGTATCAAGAGCCATGGAGTGATTTATTTAGTTTTTGTGTTTGTATTTGGTTCGTTTTTGTTTAGGCCGTACGTCTTTTTCTTGTTCTTTCTTTGTTTTCGAAGCTCTCGTGTACACTAAAAGATCATTTACCTTGGTAAATATGATCTAGTATCTTTAGGATATAGGTGTACAAGCTTAGATTTAAGAAAAACATCATTTTTGTTCAATTTTTGTGTTCAAATAGTCTTAATAAGTACAAATCTTGATTTCAAAATTTTTGGCTTAAAAACCATAAAGTTTGCATTTTTATTGTTCCTATAGGCTTAGTAACACTAGTTGCACAAGAATTTTTGCAAAGCAACCATCAAAAAAGTGTTTTTTTGTGTCTTTAAAATTTTAGGTTTTGGACTAGTATCAACCGGTCTACTCAAGTGTAGTTTCAACCGATCTACTCAAGTTCTAGTTTCAACCGATCTACTCAAGTGTAGTTTCAACCGATCTAC
>BQNB010005361.1:0-102539 GCA_026074375.1 Tanacetum coccineum | reverse complement strand
CTATATAAAACTTAGACATATCCATATACTCCTACAATCTAGCATATCAATCGGGTTCTCCCTTATTTAAAATCCATCAAAACCGTATGATACAAAAAAAGGGATACTTAGACCCATTTAACCTTAACCCTAAAAATCCTTGGATAAAAGTCCATAACCCTTTCTCATAAACCCACAAACATACGTGATTTCTAAGCCGCTTTTCTCATCGGGTTTGCCTTCAAGCTTAACACAGTTTTCACCTTTAAGTCACTATACATTGACCAATTAAAAACCCAAGAAATTCTATACTTCATTTGGATTAGCAACATAATGTGACACAAGAGTGAACCACTGTGCATGCCTTGCTATGTGGGTATATAAGAACGCATACTCCTTTGCAAACACAGAAGGTAAAATCTCAATAGATACATACTCTACTTTATCACTTTGGTTCTCTTGTTTTCACTCCTAACTGTTCGACACATACAAGCCAAACCTCACACCTTCATTTACCTCCATAAACCTTGAAAACCTTAAACCCTATTCGTCCTCTTTGGAGTTTCTGTTTGATCGAAGTTTCAACAAACAAGAGGAGTTTTTGGGTTGTTACAAGTACGAGTGGAAGACAAAGCATAGTGGGGCGTTTGGTAATAGTTTGGGTAACGAGTTTGTTTTGAAGCCGAACTAGGGTTTTCCTTTGGTTTTGAAATTAGGGTTTTTCGTTAGAGTTCAAAACAATAACCCAATCCTCCTCAACGTTGTGAGTCCCCCATCTTTACTACTTGTTTATGTATGCAAATTCTTTCGACTTAGTTGTGTGCTTGAATCTGTTAAAAACAAATACCCAAAATTTCTTTGGTTCACACTTCTGGTATATGGCGAGCGAACGAGTAGAAAACCCCATAAAACATGGAAATAACTAATGAAAACATGGACATAGTTGCGAGAGTATTAGGTTTAGAATACTCATACGTTTGTGGCTAGGGCTCACTACTTGGTTAGAAACAAAAAGGCATATGTTACGTTATATTATTGTAAACTCAGCCCATACGTGTAGTTTCTTTTAAGTAACCAATTCGGCCACTAGACGGTAAGCACTTATAACGGACGTAATTATTTTCATAAGTAGACACCAGGAAAGTATTAGACCCGGAATCATATGATTTTTCCGTCAAGTAAATTAAAAAGTTAGTTACCTTAAAGTTAACGTGTAAAACAATTGCTTTTTAAAACCCCATTTGTACAACAATCAGCGACGGACCTTTATCTTGAAAGTAATGTGACGTTTTACTAAATCAAAAAAATTTACCCCCCCCGAAAACCACGCTCATTAAATAAAGTTCAAAGTACTAACTTTAAGCTAGAACAAAAATCACCTAGTTTTGTTTAGTATCTTGCTCGCAAATTGCGTGTACATATGGCTGTTCGCCACTAAGTTCGACCACACTTGATCTCGAACTTTCGTAAGCATACCTTGCAACTTCTGCTCAACGTACAAAACCCTTACCTTTTGGCCTCATTTTCAACCAAAATAATGACCGCCGATCACGCGAAAGTTAATAAAAGATAAGTAATAGCCATTAGACATAGACATATTTAAGGTATTTTATTTTGTCTAACGTTATACTAACGAAACCCACCAAACTGACCTTAAAACTCGTTGCCACGCCATCTACGTGCCTGAAAATAAACCATAATCATTTTTCTAGGTATAAAACAGCGTACAAGGCACAACATGTTTTTTAGCCTCGTTTTTAACACGCTAAACAACCATTTTAGACAAAACTTATTTAACGAAGTTTGTAGTCTACCTGGCCAAGCTTTTAAATGTACTTTTAGTTTGTAATTTCGTCTAGTATCGAGTCCGAAAATAAATTCTAAAATTCTACGTTTATCCACAAAGGAAAAGGTCACCTTTTTAGAATAAACTTAATATTTTTCTAACACTTTTAATTAGTTTTCGTCACAACTTCGACGATTTATTTGACACATTTAGAGACCAAACCAAGGTCCAACATGAACTAACCTCCAAAAGTATCACGGACCTAGATTCTAAAATATCCGATAGCGTAGTTTACATGTTTATTAATAATAGGACATGACCCGTTATATTTGGCCAATTTTCATGAAAAGTCGTAACTATAAACCAGCAATATTTACCTCAAACTCAAGCACAACACCTGGACAATAATTGCAAGATTTATATTATTATTTTTTTCCCCGTTAGGTGAAGATGTATAATTTATCATAGGTTGCGGATAAAGTCTTTTGCAATCGTTCTTGTGTCATTACCTTGCTATTTCCATTACCCCAACTTGAATGTGAGATTATAGTCCCCCACTCTATACTTTTTTCAATCATTTATCAATCTCGGGGATGAGACCAAGTTTGTTTACAAACTGAATGCAAGTACATTTTTAAATTCAAGATATTACGAGTTTCTAAGAGCTATAACCCGCTAGCCTATCATCATTGAACTGTTAATTACTAGAAGTAATGTTAATTGCATGGTAGTGCGGCTGAATATTAGAAATAGATACTATTTTGGGATAACCACTCCACGTTTCGGGCAAGTATCGTTTGCTAGTTTACCGGTTGACCTGAAACGAACGAACGTATACCATTTGGACTCATGGATGTTACAGGTTGAACATCTACATTGGGCAAAGTCATTTATATATTTTTGATATACATACATTGTTTAGCTTCGGTGTCATGAGCTTAGTGCATTTCATAATACATTTTTGTGATAATGTATTTGTTACTTTATTACAGGGAAATCTTGCTATCCACTTCATTAACTTTATAAACCTATAAATTCACCAACATTATTGTTGACAGTTTAAACATGTTTTCTCAGGTCAATAAGGAGCAAGTCAGGGATAAAACTTGGATTGTTTTCTGTTGAAGTCCATATTATTCTAAAGATTTACGTGCAGTCATTTTGGGATGTTTGTTATGTGGTTGAAATCTTATAACATTATCAACAAGTCAAAAAAGCTAAGCCTCTGAGCTTCGTAACTAACCATTTATTAAATCCAATGTATCCATCAGTTTTCAAAACGACCCTTATAAAAAGTCGTTCTCGTCTCTCCGTATCTTGTGCTATTGATCTATGAAAAGATAAATAAACCCCTGGAAACACATCATATTCTCTGCTGTGGCTCATGTTGGCAATGTTTGGGGGGGGTGTTACAAAAAAACAGATGCAAATTGTAATCCCCTTTCTACGCAACACTTGCGTTTCACCTAGACACTATGCTAATGTAATATTTTATGGCTAGTTTTCTAAATCCTAACGCGCACATCCATCATAAGAAGCAATATTAAAAGGATTTACAAACTAAGTTTCATGCGATCATAAGTAAATACTAATGGATCTAGCCTAACATATTAAAGAGAAGCGAAGAACAAGAATCAATCAAACAACACATAGACATATTGAAAGATTAAAGGATAAATGACTTCACTTGATTAAAACATGTGTTCAAGGCTCATACAAGAGGGTTTTTAGGCCTTAAGAACGGCCTAAAAGCTGCTACACTCGAATTATAATGTTTAGGGTTCGTCTCCCAAAATTTGCACACTAAAACCCTAAAAACGTATGTATATATATAGGAATTGAATCGCGACGGCGTCGCCAAAATCTTGACGTCGTCACTCGTTGAATCTTCTTAGGGTTTCTTTGAGGCGGTTACGTTCTAACGCCGTCACATAACTTCTGACGCCATCGCTTGTAAGTTCTGATGGCGTCGCTAGGAATTGCGACGCCGTCTCCAAGCACTATACGCGCATCCTTGAAACCACTTTGTGAAAGTTGAAATCTTGTCCCGTTTCTTCCCAAGTTGAGTCCAAGTCACATGTATTTCCTCCAAGAGCTTTTCAAATGCTAAAACACAAAAAGGAACGATTAAGCATATATTTTGGGCATATTTGCATGATTTAGGGGGTTAAATGACCCCGAAAAAGTGTATAAAATGACACCTCATCATAGTGGCCATAAGCTCATCAAAGGTGAGTAAATCTTTCTTAGTACTAACCAGATCATTTTGCTCTAGTCCATCATTAACAATTTTGTCTTGGTTCCATTCTGGATCAGGAATTTTAGGTCTAGGGGTTTCTTGAACCAAGTTGAGTTGTATTTCTTTGAATTAACCTATTCTTGTGGTTGATCAGCATCATTAACCACATCATCCCAAATAAGTTCCTCCACGTCTATTGCAGCCTCATGAACAGGTTCTCTAACTGATTCTTCTGCAGTTACAGATTTGCTAGTCTTAGAAGATTTGGGTGGACTTTTACCTTTGGATAATTCCTTTGACGTAGATGATTTCTTTGTAAGATGAACATCCTTTCTTCTTCGCTTTTTCTGCTCTTTCTCAAAATCTCGAGGAGGGTCTTGACCTTCATCGTCATGACGTCTTCTCTTCTGAGTAGGTGGTTCATCAACACCTTTGTCCATGTCATCTTCATCCACTAGTAGTGATTGCACAAGAGCATCGTACAGAGCTTTATGTTTTGGATGTTTGTCGTATAACTTGGATTCCCTCATCATTTTGAACAACATGCCCTTCTATTTGTATTCATACATTGCTGCATGGTCAAATGGTGTTGTTGAGTACTTTGGCATCTTTTCTTTTGTGGCATGCTCGAGCTTGATCTTACGAATTTCCTATACGTCTTTCTGCTTGAGATTAATCATATCCTTTTGGAGCACATCACGACCAGTGCTTTATATTCTGGATTCAACCAAGTCTAAAACTGCTTTTGGTAGCTGGTTTTGACTTCATTGCAGATAACTTTAGAATGATCAACTTTAGACAATGCTTCAACTTTCTTTTCAAGATTAGAAAGTCTTTCAAAAACTGTTGGTGATGAATCAGGTACGGATATAACTGTAGCTTAAGCTTCTGTTGTTGTTGGTGGTGTTGGTAGTGGTGTTAGTATTGGTGTTAGAGTTGTCTGTTTAGGAATCACTGATACAAGTACATCGAGTAATAGAGCTGATAGGACATGATGGATTTCTCGTTGGATTTGAACATATAACAAAGAATTTATCTCTATATCAGCAGTTTCTTTAATAGTACCATCTAGAGAAACATCAGAGGACAAATTAAGGAACTAATTACCATAGTCGGACGATAGAGAAAGACTGGAGGTAGACGGTGGTAACTCTGGCTTCTCTTTCTGAGTTACAAAGATAAGAGCCCTTGCTTGATCATCTTCGGATTTATCAAGTTTAGCTTGATCATCTTTGTCAGCTTGGTCATTTCTAGCTTGCTCATTATCAATTGTCTCCTCTTCTGTCTTCTCAGAATTAACCTTTTCTACATTAGCCATCTCTTGATCATCTTTAATTTCATCAGCATTTTCAGCATCATTCATCTCCTCATCAGCATCATCATGCTTCTCAACATCATCATGCACATATTCATCGTCATTCACTTCTTCATCATAGTGCTCATCATCCGTTTGTTCTTCTTCCTCAGTATGCACCTCTTCTTCATTTATCGTCTCACTTTTAGCTGCTTCTTTTTGTGACTCGGTTCTTTCATCATCACTAGAAAGTATCACTTCTTCTTCATCAGATCCCCAGTCATCATCTTGAGCTACAGACTTGCCTTTTGGCTCATCAGGAACCTCTGGTGTGATACCAGCTCCTTCACTTGAGCCTTTGGATTTGCCCTTTGTCTCATCGGAAACCTCTAGTTTAGTACCAAATCCTTCACTTGAGCCTTTGGGAATCTGTTGCAGAATATAGTCTTATCTGCTTTTTCTTGTTCCCTTCTTTAAGTTAAGAAGTTCTTGTGCTGCAGCATTTGTAGGAATTCCTTTCATCTTCTATTTCTTTTGGCGTTCAACCGCCTCTTTATAAACATCTGAGGCTTACTCCATACCAATAACCAGACTAGCATGAGTTTCATGTACTCGTCGTTCTTCTTCGGCAATCTTTGCTTCAGTCAGACTCATTGATTCTCCTAACTGTAGAGCTTCATCAGGGTCAAAGAGAATGTTCTCCTCAGTAGTGATTGACCCTTTCTTGGTTGGAGTAGTAGTGGCCTTCATTCCTTTTCTCACTTTCTTTGGAACTACAATGGCAGTAGATATGGCAAGGTATGTCGGATAGGCCTTTGATTTCTTAATATCATCATTCATCATCACATCTGGAATTGTCATTCCATATACTTGGTTATCTTCACCTTTTCTAATGAACTTTAGCCTTCCCAGAACACCATCATTCTTGATACAGTTGCTACGTGAGCAGTGTCTCTTAGGAATGGATTTGTGTTTCGAAAGGAAGTAATGTATGATGACCTTGGTAAATCTGGGATAAGGCATACTTTCACGTCTCTTTGCACTTATTTTTCTGTTGTCAATCTGTTACTCGATGTCTTCCCAAATCAACTCAACAAAATCAACATTCTTCTTATAGAACAAGCCCCACAAGATTTGGACTCTTGATTGTCAGAGCCTGTCATTGCCCAAAGTTTTCCCTGATAAAAATTTATTGATGGCAGTTGCAAAAGTTATCCATGGTTGATACATATGATCAACATACACATCAGAGAGCCCTTATAACCCAGTGATTTAAGGAAAGTGGCAAATGAATCATCAGAAAGTGGTGCTGCAAACTCTTTGTTAGGAACTCTTGGACAGATACAAAGAATGTTACAGAAGAGTTCAACACCAATTTTAAACTTCTTCTTGTCCAACTGAAATTGGTATAGATAAGAATCCTTGACTTTGGAAATAGTGAACCAAAACTGCTGCATGTAGATCTCAAGAACATCAGCAGTGATGAGAAAAGCATTGTAGCATGGTGACATCTTGAGATTATCCAAAACAACTTGATATGCGGGTTACCTTTGTGGCTTATTGGGATCAATTCTCATGTTGCATGAGCCAATTGCAACTTGTTCATCAATGGAAACCAAAGCTCCGTCAAGAGCAGCTTGTTGTATTTGTTCTTGAGTCATGATTCTGCTAAAAATTGTCCAATCCAGTTTATATACAAAGCAAATATATTTCACAAATTTGATTGAAAGTCCTTGTTGTTGTATTTGTTTTGATGGATTATTGATTATGTATCAGGTATTTAATCCCATTTTAAAGCACAAACTGTGAAAGTCAACTATGATTAATGGTCAAAAGTCAACTAAATAGTCAACAGATTGGTCAATGGTCCATCAGAGTCAAACAATCAACATCATGTCAAAGGTCAAACTAGGTCAATATGAGTCAACATGTCAAACTAATTTTGGTCATATTTTGCGGATTAAAACCTGTGCATATTTCTTTGGATTAAACCTATGCATATTTCGATGGATTAAATTTTGTGCATATTTTGCAGGATTAAACCTATGCATATTTTGATGGATTAAATTATGTGCATATTTCGCAGGATTAAATTTTATGCATATTTCGTTGGATTAAACCTGAGCATATCTCGCAAGATTAAATTCATGCATATTTTGCAGGCTTCATCCAAACATATAAATCCACACACATAGCAATTTAAACTTGAAAATACCTTCAAAACAATCAACAAGCATATATGAACGCATTTCAGGCAGATTTAAACATGATATTACAACTTTTGAGACCTGTTCGACTAATTCGAACATAAGAATGAGTATTTGATTGCTCAATTTCAACACGTAACAACATCCCAACAAGATCTCTCTCCATTAATCCACAATTAAACAAAAGATAAAAAAGGATCCGAAAGCAAAACCATCACAGCTAATCTTTTAAAGCATAAAAACATATACATACCAAGCTACCATAGATCATACAATTCTTATTTCTGACTACATTTATTGAAAAAAGAAGTCTAAATCCAAGCACTTCCACAGTTCATCCTATGTCCAGACACTCAATAGAGAAACAAAAACACCATACAAAAACAAATCTAAAACAAAACAACAAAAGCTGCACCTACAGATTTCTTATTCCTTGACTCAAAGAGAAACGGAAGCTTTGTGTTTTCCACATCTCAGAGATAATAAGTATACAAGTTGCAACAATTCATCATTTATTCATTTGGCATAGCAACTCTCCTTATACTTTTAAGTTGCCTTCAATCCATCAATCACTTCCCTTAATCAGAGACAATTTTTTTGTACTAAATTCCATCCAATATTCATCGCCTCGATTATACAAGGGGTATACACATACCTGAAACAAGTCGCAATCTATCAGAGGGTGGCCCCTATACCACCACCTCCCACATTCATTTGCACATCTATTATTTATTCTACCCAATTTACAGCCACCTTACCAATACTGAAAAACTTCAATCCTGTGAACGCCATGATTTATCAATCCGCATATCTCAAGATTTGATATTATTTTCCTGGATCACTTCTCTCAAAGTTAATATGTTCTATCCTTAATATGTCTATTGTTTGTCAACCATTGGATCCGTGTATGTAATGTGTGGATCACCAGGTGTCATCCAATTACATAGTGTCAAACACATATGGGTGTGTCTTCTAAACATCTCCTAACCCAATTTTCTACAAATGCTATATCCTTTTTATACTTTTTTTCTTTATTCTTTATCCTACTTTTCTTCCTCCTATTTCCTTTTTCTTCTATTCTTTTCCTCTTCTATCTTTTTTTCATAATTTCTTCTATCCACTTTTTTTTCATTTGCTCATTAAACATATAAAATTAAATTTTTACAATCTTTTCTTCACATATTTTTTCCTTATCATTCTTTTCCTTTCCCCTTTCTTTCCTTTATTTTTTCTAACCTCACTTCTATAATTTTCATTCAATTCCCAAATGAACATACCCACACAACCTTCATTCACTCACTAATACTAACCTACTCATAATTCCAATCACCTCTTTCTTCTTGGACTGCGAGAGTATAGTCCTGAGGGCCTCTTCATTTACACCCTCAATAATACACTCTTACTCAATCACATTACTTCTCTCCTTTTATTCACTGAAATCACATAATTTAAATCATTCTCCTTTATTTATCTGTATTATTTTATATACCTATTTCTTTCCTTATTAATTCTCTTCCTCAGCTTTCTCCCCACCCAATTAATCTAATTCTTTTTAAAATTTACATAAATACTCTCTCTCCTTTTCTTTTCTTTTTTATCCTCTCTATACACCTTTCTCTTAATAATCTACTTTCACCATCTACTTCCTACTATATTTTTCTCTTTATAATCCTTTTTAAATTTTTCCTCAATCCCTACTAATTCCCACATAACACCAAATTGGGTGGTCGAAGCCAACACATTCATCTACTACAATATGACTAACGTACCCTCCCTTTTCATTTTTAAACTTTTAATCTTACTCCTTCCTTTTTCTTTCTTCAAGTCACTTAACACCTATTTTTTTTTACTCATCTAATCACACATTACTTAACACATATCACTTCACATTGCATATACATACTTTTCTACACTCACCTTTTTTTTATGTATTTCTATTTCATTTTTTTTCTATTTTTTTTTTCTTTTATCCTCAATTCCACTTTGGGAACTTACTTCTCAATCACACAAACACTTTCACTACAATCCAAAGCTTAGATTATTGGCAACAAACAAGTATATGCGGCATCATGCACGTTCACACTCACCTAACACTTAGCACGGTCGGTTGCAAAAGTATAGGCCTTTTATCTTATCATTTATTGATTTCTTCAATTAATCTAAGCACATCATAAATACCAAAATATAATATAATCATATCCATCACCATAATACTACTATACATAGCCAATTCTATCACAATTCTCACCAATCTCAATCACAGTCACAACCCCTCAATAAAATATCAATCATCCACCAACAACAACAAAATCCGAACTCAAAACTAAACCCAGCAACCATACAACAACAAATACCACCCAAACACGGCACAACCCAACTAACACATACCAACCACCCACTTCAATCTCCACCACACAAAACACCTAACATCCAATCACACACACCAAATCAAATCAAAAAAATATCAAATTCACATACCAATCACGAACACATCTCTGGAATTGTCATTTAATATTAATTCCATATACTTGGTTATCTTCCCATCAACTTTTTCTCTATGAAACTTTAAGCCTTTCCCAAGAACAAACAAACCATCATTTCTTCTTGATACAATTGGCTACTTGAGCATGTCCTCTGTCTCTTTTAATAGGGAATGGATTTGTGTTTTTCGTAAGGAAGAAATTAATGAATGACCTTAGGTATTAAAATCCTCTGGATAAAAGGCAAAAACTTTCATACTTTCCCACCCCCACCTTTAAAAAATACTTTTATTCCCCCATTCAATACTTTCATCCCCTATTCTACTTTCCGATCAAGGTGGTCATCACGTCTCTTTGTGTCACTCTCTTTGCAAAACTTATTTTTTTTTTTCATTTATCTGTTGTCAATCTGTTACCTACATACTTACATTTACTAACTCTACTACTTACTACTACTATGACTACACGATTCTTTTTTTCTTTTGTCCTTTTTCAAACTTCGATGCTTTTTTTTTTATTTTTTTTTTCTTCCCAAATCCACTCACAACAAAATCAAACAACATTCTTCTTAAGAACAAAAAGCCCCCACAAAGATTTGGGGTTGGACCTCTTAATTTGTCAGAAAGAGAGCCTGTCATTTTTTTTTTCATTTATTATAATTATTATTTGCCCCAAAAGTTTTTTTCCTTTTCCACTTTTTTTTTTCTTTTTTTCTCCTTTTCCCCCTTCCTCCCTGATAAAAATTTATGATGGCTGGAGTTGCAAAAAATTATATCCATTGGTTGTTACAAAATGATCACATACAACAATATCCAGAGAGGCAGCCCTTATAAAAAATCACCAGTGATTTAAAGGAAAGTGACAAATGAATCAAACATCAGAAAGTGGGTTGCTTGGGTTGGGGTGCTACAAACACTTGTTAGGAACTAACTCTTTTGCCTTTTTCTTGGACAGAATTCAAAGAAATGTTACGAAGAGTTCAACCAACAAAATCACAACAAAACAACACACACAAAAAACACCCATTTTAAACTTCCTTTAACTTTTCGTTGTTTCAACAAAACCTGCCAAATGTGTAGCCACTGCAATGCACACATGAATGACATCAATTGCCCATTTTCCTCCCCCCCCCCATCAAAACAAACCCCCCACAAACGCAACCATCAATTTGCATGAAGACTCAAGAACATCATCATGAAGAGAACAGCAAATGTACACGGTACATCTTGAAGAAAAATACCAAAACAAACTTGATTATGTAAAATGCGGGATTAACCATTGTTGGCTTATTGGGATACAATTCTCATGTTGCACAAGAGCCAATTGTCAAAAAACAAAACTTGTACAACAATGGAAACCAAAAGCTCGTCAAGAGCATCTTGTTGTATTTGTTCTTGAGTCATGATTCTGCTAAGAATTGTTCAATCCAATTTATATACAAGCCAATATAATTCACAAATTGTTAAAGTCCTTGTTGTTGTATTTGGTTTTGATGGATTATGATTATGTATCAGGTATTTAAATCCCATTTTAAAAAAGCACAAACTGTGAAAGAGCAACTATGATTAAATGGTCAAAAGTCAACTAAACATAGTCCCAACACAGATTGTCAATTCCATAGAGTCAACAATCAACATCATGGTCAAAGTCAACTAGGTCAATATGAGTCAACATGTCAAACTAATTTTGGTCATATTTTGCGGATTAAAACCTGTGCATATTTCTTTGGATTAAACCTATGCATATTTCGCTGGATTAAAATTTTGCTGCAATTTAAAGCAAATAGCAGGATTACAATCCTAAGCATATTTTGATGGAATTAAAAATTTAATGTGCATATTTCCGCTGAAAAAATTTATTTGCATATAATTCGTTGGATTAAACCTGAGCATATCTCGCAAAAAAAAGAATTAAAATCATTTAGCATATTTTGCAGGCTTCAAAACAATATCCTACAAATAATAAATCCCACACACAAAACATTGGCGGAATATTTTAGAGCGCTTGAAAATTAACCCTTCAAAACAATCAACAAGCATATATGAACGCATTTCAGGCAGATTTAAACATGATATTACAACTTTTGAGACCTGTTCGACTAATTCGAACATAAGAATGAGTATTTGATTGCTCAATTTCAACACGTAAAATATAAAATATATAATACGATGATAAATTACCAATTCACCCTTGAGGACAAAGGTAAAAAGGAAATTCTTCAGAATATATATATATATATATATATATATATATATATATATATATATATATATATATATATATATATATATATATATATATATATATATATATATAATATAATATAATACGTATATTTAACCGGGAAGTATTATTTCCCGGGTCGTTTTCCCAACGACTTGTGAAATTGAAACCACGCCTTAGTTTGGATAATGATTTGAATAAGAGCAAAGAGAATTTTGATTATCTATAACTACTAATTGAAAGCAACAAATTAAATAAGCAAACAAAAGCAATTAAGCACTTAAACTAATTAACGGGAGCAAATAAAACGCGACAAATAAGCAAATAAGACAAAATTAAACCTTAAAAATGCAAACTAAATTACTAAACCTAAAATAAGATAAAAGAAAATTATTTTTTTGATTAATTTTGAATTTATTATGAATTAAAAACTAATTTAATATAATTAAATCCTAGAAAATAGCAAATTAAGTCCTAAAAATTCTAAAAAATGATTTTTAAACTTAGAAAAGTCTAGAATACTATAAAAAATCAGAAAACTATTTTTAAAATTAAAATCCTATTTTTAAAATTAAAAATAAAAGCTTAAAAATAAAAATTAAAATCTAAAAGTGGTGAAAATGATTTTAATGATTATAAAACTAAAAGTAATTTTTCTAAAACTGAAAACTATTTTTTTGTATTTTTCTGAAAATTATTTCTATTTTTAATGAATTTTCGAAAATTAAAACCTAAGAAAAATGATTAAAAATAATCTACTAAATGGAAAAATCTCAAAATTTCAAGAAAAGTCAAAGATGTAACAAAGTTTAGTAGAAAAATAATAAAACTTACCCAGCTTATCTAATAAGCTGGGTAATTGAACTTATGTGCTACGGCTTATATTATGGGCTTAAGCCCAAAGAAGGGTTATCAATAAAATGAAAGGAGTGTTAACCGGATGAGCTATTGAAGCACACTGGTTAACACTTAGGGCATGCGAGGGAGAGGTCTTGGGTTCGAGGTTGGCAACACCTTTTTATATTTTTTTTATTTTGAAAAACCAAAAACTCAAAACTGTAGAAGAGGCTTTTTTAAGCAACTTTAATAAAAGCAACACAAACTGAAACTCAAAAATAAGCTCTCAAAGAGCTTTTGAAGGTCTGATTACAGAAAGTGAGCTTTTGAGCTCTCAAAAGCTTATTTTGACTAAATCACTTGCACACACTTTATTTTAAGCTCAAATGCAAATCTAAAAACTATTCCTGAAAGCTTAAGATGTCTACAAGCTAAAAATGAAAAGCTATTTGAGCTGAAAACACATTAAGCTAACTAAAATAGAAGATTAAAAAGCTAAACTCAAAAAGTAGCATAAAAAACTCAAAAGCACAATAAGCTAGAAATCTCAATAAGCTTTGACATAAGCTGAGATTTTGAAAACTAGATTAACAACTGATAAGCTACAAATATAATGCATAAAATTCAATCCTATAAGCTAGAATTTTGGATTAAACAGCTAAGTCCTATTATCTACTGTTTTTGGCCTTTTTGAGTTTTTTAATGACTTTTTAAACTAAATTAACCTAAGTTTTAAGCTAGAATTTTGAAAATAAGACTTAATCTAAACTAAGCTATATGTAATCTAAAAACTTACTAAGTTTTAAAACCTAAATCCTATTTAAGCTATTCTAAAATGAAGATCAAAAGTCAAGTAGTAGTAACTGAGGTTACTACTGCTGATGCAAATGATAAAACCACAAAAATAAATGCAGGTTGCCTAGATTATTTCTACTGCACTAATTTTACTCAAGGAGTGTTATAAAACTACTAGCAAAGAAACTTTACACCTAGAAAGCCTTAGCTCAAGAAATCACTAGCTAATTTAACTCAAATTCCTCCCCTGGTGCTGACACAAGGTTAATAAGCCATAAAATCATTTTAAGCTCAATTTAATCCTTCAAACTTTTTCAAAACTTAATCAATTATCAATTACAAACTGACCTAAGTGAAATTATCACAATGCTATGACTTTTAGTGGTCAAACAAAGCTGATCCAAACACCCCTTTAGAAACTTAAATTTCGACTAAGCTTTGGAAATGAAAATCTAAATAACTAATTCTTATTACCAGACATTAAATAGCTTAAAACAAGCTTATCAAACATAGATCCACAATCAATTTAAGCTAGAACTTAAAATTTAAAAGTTAAACTACTATTTTTGGATTTTTTATGGTTTTATGACAGAAACTAAGAAAAACTATGATCTATTCTATATGAACTAAAAACAGATGACTAATTATCACAAGTAGATTATTATAAACACAAATAAGCACTAGATAAGCAATCAAGTAAAGCATTAGACTAGAAATTAAGAGACAAAGGAATTTAAATGAAAAACTTACAATTGGCTTCAGCTAAACAGAAGCAAATTAAGCTCAATTGAGCATCTACAAGCTCTGGCTTATCAATGATAAGCCAGTTAAGTCCATATGAGCTCATCCCAAGCTAGCTCATCTTCCATTAGCTTTTAAGTCCAAAAGTAAAAAGGTATTGAGCTGATTTTATGGTTAAAGTAGATTAAATGAATCAAATTAGCTCTATCATAAGCTTAGAGACTTATGAGAGCTTATAAGAGCTTATTGACATAGAGGCTTATGTAATTGAGATTGAAAAAAAACTTATGAGTAATGACAACTTTATGTAAACTAGAAATGAGGATTTTATTAAAACTTCAAAGAGGATTACAATGCTTTAAAACTGAAAGTTACAAATTACTTAAAGAGAAAATTACATTTGAAAAGAAATTTGCATAAGCTAAAAGTAAATTAAGCTAAAAATTTAAAAGCTAGACTAAGATAAAAACTCCGTCCTTGTGTGTGTGAAGTGTGGGCTATTTATAGCCTGATGGTGAACCTTCTAGCCCCTGAGCTCTTCCCATGCTCCTTTTGATCTGGTCCGTACAATTTTCCAATCATTGGATCATTAAGCTTGGCCGTTGGATCTTATTCTTTCTCACACGGATTGCCAGCGTGGCAATCCGTGATTGAGACATCTGTGCTTCTTTTGAGTGTAAGAATAGTGTAAAATCCCATTTTGCCTTGTGCTTTCTCTAGTCCACGTGTGATTCCTTGCTTGACTTGACCAATGAAAAGCTTGATTTGACGTTTTACCCTGCCATAGTATGCTTGGACCCTTGAATTACCCTTTTGAACCCTTAATTTTTGTTTGCCCTTTGGTTTTGACACACGGTTAAATCTAGAAGATGATGAATAGTGTTTTGTTCTTGGCGCCATTTTTAACTGAAAACGGGTAATTGGGGGGTAAGTTTGGGAGTTTGGCAGATTTAGTCCTTGTCTTTGTTTAATAAAAGACCAAGTGTAAACGATTTTCCAAACTTGGCAAGATTGGTCCCTGGACTTAGTGTAAAGGTTATGGGCTTTGGGCTTATGATTTAGGTAAAGGGTTTTCAGGTATGGTATAAAAGGTTAAGGCCCATTTAGGCTAGGGACTATTTGTGTAATTTTGGTTTTATTGAGGGACTGAAATGAAACTTTGGGTTTTTGTCTTTAGTGAGTTGACTTTGACTTTGGTTGACTTTTTGACTTTGGCTTGATTTCCCGGCTTCTTTTGTGCTCTTCCGTTTCCCGTGTCCGTGTTTGCCCGTTTTTTGACGGTTTTCTCGTGATTTTTATCTCATCCATACCTGCACACACAAAACACAAAAACAAGCATATCTTTGCCATTTTTATTATGTTTTTGGTCTTTATTGGGTTTATTTTGATATAAAATAGATATGTGTTTTCACACATATCAAGCACCAGTGTCGTTTGTTAAGAAGAGAAGCATAGAGTTCATTTGAAGTTGGTGTTGGAATTACTGAGGAAGGAGAAGTTGTATGCTAAGTTTACTAAGAGTGAGGCAGTGAAGAATTGGGAAGTACCTACGACACCATCCGAGATATGATTATTCTTAGGATTGACAGGTTACCTACTGTAACACCCCCATTTTTACATATAGCAGCGGAAGCTAATCTGGGGTATTACTTCATGGATACAACAATCATAATCATAGAAAACGACTTAAAAGAGACGTTTTTGGAAAATTTAGTTATCATTCATTATAATCAGAGTTTTTATAAAATGCAGGTCCCACAATCTAAAACATAAAGTGTGAATGATAACAGTTCAGCCATCTTCAAGTCCATGCCACTCTGTGCCGTAAGTTGCTTAATTACCTGAGATAAACATGCTAAAAAGTCAACACAATGGTTGAGTGAAATTCATAGGTTTGATAAACAGTTTGAATACAAGTCATAGTGTAATAATTGTATAAACACAATTATTATAGAAAATGGTATTGTTATTATACACCCGTTATTAGTAATGATTGCAACGAATACAATCATCATAGTAACAGTGTATTATTGCGTTATTGTCTTGTTTGGTCTGTTTGGTCTGATTGATCTGATTGGTCTGATTGATCTGATTGGTCTGATTGATCTGATTGGTCATGTTCCTTGCCTAACCTCATGGCACCAACACATTATCATCCAAAAGTCATTTAATGACTTGAAGAGCTCATAATATCAACATATTAACATCCCAAAGTCAATTTAATGACTTGAAGTCAATTTAATGACTTGTAGGATTTATAATATTAACACATTAATATCCAAAGTCAATTTAACGACTTGAAGTCAAATTTAACGACTTGTAGGATAGATAACTTAGACAGCAATTGTAATGATATGTCAGGATAGCATGTAATTTGGAAAACACTTGTATTCGTAATTATAGCAGGTATCCCCCTCACGGATTATGAATAAGATTGTAAATGCGGGGCTATGAATTCACTATGTCTTTGAAAAGTAATCACATTGTTAAAGATAAAGAGCATGTAAAGAGTTTGTAACAGCATGTATCCCCCTCGCGGGTTTATAAAACATGTAATAATAAAGTAAAGCGGAGGTTATGAACTTAATTAAGTCTTGTAAAATAATCACATTGTTATTAAGATAAACGAGTATGTAAAAGAGTTTGTAACTCAGCATTGTATCCCCTCGCGGGTTTATAAAACATGTAATAAAGGTAAAGGCGAGGTTATGAACTTCACTAGTCTTTGACAATAATCCATTGTTATAAGAATAACGGAGTATGTAAAGAGGTTTTGTAACAAGCATGTATCCCCCTCGCGGGTTTATAAAACATGTAAAATAAGTAAAGGCGATGTTATGAACTTCACTAAGTCTTTGAAAAGTAATCACATTGTTATAAGATAAACGAGTATGTAAAAGAGTTTGTAACAAGCATGTATCCCCCTCGCGGGTTTATAAAACATGTAAAATAAGTAAAGGCGAGGTTATGAACTTCACTAAGTCTTTGAAAAGTAATCACATTGTTATAAGATAAACGAGTAAGTAAAAGGAGTTTGTTACAAGCATGGTATCCCCTCGCGAGTTTATAAAACTTGTAAAATAAGTAAAAGCGAGGTTATGAACTTCACACTGATAGGTTGATGCAATAAATATTTCAGGAATGAAAGCTGACGACTTAATCACAATCTATAAACGGGAAGGTTGATATAGCCAAATGATAGTAAACATCCACGTCAAGCACCCTGAGTAAATATGTCATGTTCTTAGGAAGAATTTATACTTTAGAACTTGGTTTAATAATTTAATATGTTTGATTGGAGGTTTGGAATTATTGTATCACCGTTCAGGCCATCATAATTCAGAAGTCATTCAGTAAACGTTTGAGGAGCTAGGGCACTTTAAATCGTAAACCCAACAACTCAGTCAGAACGTAATACCAAGATGAAACCTCTTAATATGAAGCTCCCTAGTATTGTGGTACAATATAACTTCCGGATGATCGGTTTTAAGCGTTTTATTCAATATCTGGAAATGTTAAGCACGCAAAGCGGTTATTAAAGTTGTGTCAGGTAATGTTTTGAAATACATTTTTATTCTTTTCAAAATGTTACAATTTTTAGACCTTGGAGTTTGAAAAGTGGACAAAACTTAGACCTCGAGTTTGCACTTGACAAGTTTGGTCCTATCAAAGTTTAAAAGGATATACCAAGTAAACCTTGTACTTTGAAAAGTGACATATTTTATCCCCTGTAGTTATAACTTTGATCAAAGGGACCTGTTAGTCCTTTTAATTATAAGTTTACAAAAGTTCGTTTATACCCCTTGGGATAATATTTACAAAACATGTCCAAATTGCCATGCAAGCTTATTTTAACATTTCAATAGACATTTATAAGTTATAATAAACTATAATATGAAGATTTAACACAACGAAAGTTTAAAATAACGATTCGTTAAGCTAGGAAGCAAAACGGGTCAAATTAGGGTTTTAAAACGTAAACGCGCGGGTTTTAAGATCAAATTCCTTCTATAATCAATAAAGTGGTTATTTTAACATTAGTTAAGCATGCTAGGATAGATTATAACAACATTTAACCATTATGACATTTAGTTTTAAGAAAAACGCGAAATTAGGGTTTCGGGCGTACGGTTTTGGATCAAAATGGAAAATGAGCATGAATTGAGTTATGAAATTTTAACAAGAGTTTATGTATGATCATATGAACATTATAAGGGTGTAGTAGCAGGTATGAAGATGATAGAACCTGGGTTTGAGCTTATAGCTTGAAAACGGGTCGAAATCGGGACTTTTAGCTTCGTACGCCTAGAATAACGACTCCGGGGCTTCAAGGCTTCAAAGCTTCGCTTGAATGATCTTCTTAGATGATCCTAGGATCATATGGAGCAGAGAATGTTTGCTCAATTGGGTTATAGAAAGAAGAAGGTGGGTGCGAGTTTGAATGAAGCATATGAGGTCCTATTTATACTTGAATTCATGCAAGGAGGCTAAGGAACTCTTAAGACCAGGCCATGGACATGTGTAGGAGCTAGCTACTGAGGTGGGAGGTCTATGGAGTGAGTTGTGAGGTCTAGAAAGCTAGAGTGATGGTGTGGACACCATTGGAGGCTGCCGCGGCTGTTGTGGTCAAAAAGGAGGAGATGTGGCTTTGATTTTGGCCATGGGAAGGCTTAAGCAGGTGGGTAAGCTGCTTAAGAGTGTCTAGTAGCTGGTCATGGAGGTGCTTGCACATGGGTAGAATTTTAAATGGGTTAAAATGAGCCATAACTAGCCGCGGGTCTGTTTTGGGTTACTAGGGCTCGAACTCTTTTTCTTGGCTTATATTTCGAGCACATTGATCAAGGAATGATAGAAACATGATCTCATGGTTTGTATTAAGGCTTATCATTGGAAATTAGCAAGTGGTTTGGGTTAAAACGGGTTGAAATTGAGTAAATAAGGTCGCGGGTTCATATAGGGCTCGTTAGGGTTTCTTTGACTTTTCTTGGCTTATAATTCTTGTATAATGGATCAAGGTTGATAGAATATTGATCTTAGGCATTGTATAAAGGATTATTAATGAACATTGAGTGGTGGTTTAAGCTAAAATGGGTCAAAATAGAAAAAGTAAGCCGTGGGTTGAATTAGGGCTTGTAATGGGTTCATTAGGGTTTTCTAAGCTTCAATCTCTTGTTTATTGCTAAAATGAAGATAGATAATGAATTGTAAACTCATATTATGAGTTTACAATGGTTCTTGGTTGATTGTTCGGGATTAAAACGGTCAAAAATGAGTAAACGAGTCGAATGATCCATTTAGGTACGTTTAGGGTTTCTCGGATTCAATTTTTGTATAAAGGATATGAGATGATGAAATAATGATGAAAATAGGATTGACATAATTGTAAAATAAGTTATTACAACTTATTTGAGTGTTGGTTGAGGTTTAAAATGGATAAAAACGAAGAAACGGGTCATAGTGTAGTATTTAGCTCGGGTTAGGGTTTCTGAGTTTTAAATTAGAGTTTTGAGTGTAAAAAAATGTGTATGAAAGCTTATGAATGGAATAATTAGGGATTAAACATTGTATATTGAGTGTAGTTCTTCCACAAGAGTGTGTGAAGAAACAGGAAAAAACGGAGTAAAACGGCTATTTTGGATGGTCATGCTTAATGACTGGTACATTGTGATTTTGAAAAACTGTACTTGACTGGAGGGAGTTTTCTATTTCAAATGAGATGTATGATTACTTGTAATATGCTTTAGTAGCTTGGTAACATTCACTTTAGAATATTAACTTGTTCATGAAATTAAGGGTTTAGCGGTATACGAATAACGGTTTAAAGCCCAGTTTTTGAATATAAATGTTGCGAATGGTACATTATAGGAATAATGTACTTTATAAAAAGGATATGATGATATTGACTTGACATGTTATGATGTTTGCTTACCATATATGAAGACGGGATTTCCATAGGTAGGTTGTGTGAGCTTGTCTACTTTAGTTATTCAAGTTACCTTGCATAATGAGATATTTACAATGCAAGTAATGTAATAAAGCAAAAAATTTCCCCGTATAATTGTGATAATAGTAAAATAAGTTTTGCATTTAATGAAAATTCTTGGGTTGTTATATAATACCCGAGGGTATTAGCCCATAACCATTATAATTATACAAGTATGATCAATTAACCAAGGTAAACTAGACGTTTTACCGAACGATACCAAAAATTAAATGATTACAAGAGTATAGGAATTACACGGTGTCTTCTATGGAATCGTGATTGATGCTTGAACTTGGTTGCTCTTCTTCACTTCAGAAAATCGAATTTTATGTTTATGGTATAGAGAATATGATTTTTGTACACTAAAAACTCATTTTAAGTCTTCTATTTATAGTCTATGAACATTAGTGGATACGTCGTATTGAGTGAGGTTAATACGGCGTATAGGGGTGTTTTCCTTGGACTGCGTGCTACATTCATAATCAATCAGTTATATCTTTCCTTAATCACATTTAATGCAAGATCTTTGATTGTTTGACCAGCTGGATACGTCGTATATAGCAAGCAGGATACGCCGTATTTGGAATTGATCATACGCGTTTTCTTGTGAAGTCCAGGTGCTGATACGCCGTATCTTCTTTCCTGGATATGGCGTATTGTGTCAAAAATAAGTATCTTCAAATATCATCGTTTAAGCTCCAAAATGTGCGCCTTTTAGCTTGTCTTCACAAAACACTTCGTAATTATTGCAATTAACAACTTTAAGCAATTAAATAACAATTCTTGCAATAATTATATAAAAGTGGGTAATTTACTTGGGATAAATGATGGTATAAATGGAACGTTATTTGATGTTATCAAATACTTACGATCCTCTTCTCGAGCATTTTAAATTCTTTGAAGTCCGACCCGATTGTATGGGTCAAATGAGTTTTAGTGTTATAATGAAATGAACTTCCGCCATACGTTAATTGGCACACGGAACATCACCCGATGCATTTGATGAATATCTATAAGTGGGTGAACATTATACACATGATTGTCTAAATAATTTTACCAAGTGCATTATTGATTTGTAAATGGTTGAGTTTTTAAGGAAACCCGACTTTAATGACATTCAAAATATATATGCAACACATAAGAGGGTTTATGGGTTTCCGTGAATACTTTGAAGCATTGGGAATGCAAATTTTTTCCAAAAGCATGGCATAAATATGGCAGAGGTGATAAAAAAATACCCAAATAAAATGCTTGAAGTTGTTGCGTCGCACGATTTATGGATTTGACATGCATTTTTGAGGTAGCGGGTGTGAATAACAATATTAACATTTTCAATAATTCTTCTTTGTTTGATGACTTTATTGATGACATCACCCATGTAGCTCCGTTTAAAGTAAATGGAGTTACGAATCAAAAATGGTATTACCTAGCTGACGGGATTTACCCACAATGGGCAACTTTTGTCAAATCATTTACAGATACAATAAGGTGCACGAGATTTACCCACGAAACGAGAAACGTGGATTATCTAAAAGAAGACAATAAGGTGCACGTAAGGATCTCGAACGAGCTTTTGGTGTCCTCCAAGGACGTTGGAGAATTATATAAAAATCGGCACGTTAATATCATGTCAACAAGATACGAAGAATCATGTATACTTGCATCATATTGCATAACATCGTTTTGAAAGGTCAAAAGTTTGCAATAAGTGAATTCAGCGAGTTGTATTTTAGTCCGCAACAAGATATACAATGTACTTATCGAGGGATGCGGAGTACATCGATGGAAAGCCAAAGAATTACGCGATAAAGTAACACAAAAAAATCTTTAACGATATATTATAGAGAATATTTGGCAATGAAATCAACAACATAATTAGTTTGTTGATAATTCAATGTATTTTTATCTTCTCGTATTTTTACCTTTTTAATTTTGTAATTTTTTTTCGTATTTTGATTTGTATTTTGATTTAAGAGTTAACTACAATTTTTGTCCTTGTGGTTTACCGGGTATAACGGTTTTAGTCCATTAGTTTGAAAGTAACGGATCATGTCCTAAAATGGACGACCCGTAACGGGTTTGGTCCATTTTCACTAACATCGTCAGTTTGACTGTTAAAAATGAGGATATATTTGTCTTTTCATCCACCACCCACTAAAATTAATAGATCTTTCTTTTTTTCATCTTATTATCGCTAAAACACACAACCCTCAGTCTTTCTTCTTCTCTTCTTCAACGAATACAAACACATCCACCACAAATGAAAACCCTAACCCTAATCCATCGCTGGCCACCACAACCAATCGTCGGCCACCACAAAATAAAAACCCTAACCATAGAATTTCAACTCAAATCACAAAATTAACTCCATATATACTAATCTGCACACAAACAACACAAATATTTCAAGCAATTTCTCTAATTAAATAAAAAAGAAAAACCCTAAATTTTAATATAAACTAGATTCCCTAACCATAAATCACCACAGATCCATCATCATGACTACTCGTCGCCCATCACCATCTTAACAAAAACCACCCAACCACGACGGTGGCATGGTGGTGCTAGTGGTTATGCCGCTGTGTTCATGGAATTTCTTGTTGTGAAGGGTTTGTTTTATGGGTTTGTTGGGATTTAATGAAGCTTGTATAAATGTTTTGAAATTAGTTTTGTGTTTATTATTAATTTTAAAGGTGGCAAAAGAAAAAAAAGAAAGATAAAGATTAGTGATTATGGCAAAAGAAAAAAATAAATGATAAAGATTAAGGAATATGGCAAAAGAAAAAGATGGAGGGTAAAGATTAGGGATTATGGCAAAAGAAATAAATAAGGATAAAGAGCATTTGTGGTTGAATCAATTAGAGAGTTTATGACAAAATAAAAAATGGAGGATAAAGATTAGGGATTATATGTTTCGGTATGGTTGAGGAATTAAGGTGATGCTGAGGATGGAGAAGTGGGTAAGGATGAAAGATTAGGTGTTTATATATTTGGGGTAAGGATGAAAGCATGGTCGTACCAAGGTGTGCAACAAGGTGGTTTTCTTAGACCTATGCTCTTTTCCTTAGTGTTGTACCCTTGATATGTAAGATTAGAGACTCTTTTAGCCTTTCCCTTCATGCTTGGTATTTGGATGATGTGGTTGTAGGGGAGGTTTTAGAGCTAATAATAGAGGATAGACCTCGTCATGGCTTACATCTCAACGTTGATAAAAGTGAGGTTGTTTGGCTAAAGGAGGACCCCAGAAGCAAGCTTGCGGGTGTTTTTCCGCCTAATATTTCCCAAACCTTGCATGATGTTAAATTACTTAGTGGGCCTGATAGTGTGGATTTTGATTTCAGTAGTGAGCTTGTGATGAAAAGAGTCGCCAAATCCATTGAGCTCATGGATGTTGTGGGTAAGATTAATGACGCTTACTATGAGTTGCTACTCCTCCTTGCTTATGCGGGTATATACAAACTATATTTTGCAATGCGCATATGTTCTCCTCGGGTATTTGAACGGGCTCAACGATCTTTTGATGCGGCTCTTCATTCTGCTCTAGAGCGTATTATAACTACATATGGTCTTGGATTTGGTGACTGGAAATGAAGGCTTGCTACCTTACCCTTTTCATTTGGGGGATTTGGTGCCTACTGTGCAGATGATGTTTTAAACTATACATTCCTTTCTTTTAAACTCCAATCTGCTAGCTTGCAGACTAAGCTGCTTCAACATGCTGATATTGTAACTTCTAGGCCTTCGTTTGATAATGCCTTGTGTACTTTTAATGCGAGAATGGAGATTGACCTTTTAAGTACTCCAAGTGAGATTGTTACCCCAAAACTGTGACAAACCGTCAATTTCAGGTCGTTATTTTATTCTCGAGTATTAATTTTTTTTTTCAATTTTATGTTGAGATGTGAACTCACGTCTAACCGGGAGAATTAGGGCTTACACTTGTAATCTACGCGACGTTTACAAGGAACCGGCAAATCCTACGTAAGGCATCGACGTTATATTTCCAAAATGCCGTAGAAATATTTTTATTGCATTCGTTTTTATTTTTCGTGTCTCGAACTATTTTTACTTTTTACGAAAAACGACTACAAATCGTACCTTTTTAAATATCGGACTTTGAAAATACCCGCCTTAACAATTAGTGGGACAAGTAGTAAACTACTTATCCCACTAATCTCACCATGCAAAGGGTGACAAAACCAAAGTGGGGAGGTGTCCACTTTGTGTTTAACCTTGCACCAAAGCTATACACTTGGCATTTCTCTCCTAAACCCATATAAACTAACTTTGACCATCAACACACACACACAAGTCATAATACACCAAAAATTCTGCATATTTGCTCCCTCCCTCTCCATATTGACGCCACACACACACCAAAATCACCAATTCCATAAAAATTTCAAAGAACAAATAATAAGCACACTAGTAAAGATGATATCCAAGTATAACCCTTGTATTTTGGAGGTGATTTAAAGAGGTTTTCAAGGAAGATTATATACAAGTTGGGGCTGAGATTATACAAGTTTTTATAAAGTCATTTGGGTAAAGAAAATAGTGGTCAAAAATTATTTTGGGTGAAGATCAAGTTTGAAGATTGAAGTCTTGTATATTTTTGATCATTAGATCATCATCTTCATTTTTATTGTGGTAAAATCTCATGAGTTTTGTTTATGTTTCATTTTGATTTTCAAATGTATATGTATATGTATGATGTATGATGATCAAGTAATAAAAATGGCCATGCATGTATAGATCTAGGTTAATTATAGCTAAAATAGTCATCTAAAACAAGTGAAAAGATCATCAAAATTATGAGCTGTAATGAACAGTAGATTCTATAAAACTCAGTAGGTTTGAGGATTGATTTGATGACATGATGTCATAGATAAATCTCTTATGTACATTGGGCAAATTGGATGATTCCAAGAAAGTAAATAATGAGTGAGATATGGTCAAAACACTAAAACTAGTCAAATCTGGACCTTGCTGTACAGATTGGGTAAAAAGTCATATTTACGGACTGAACCAATTAAAAAGTGAGTACTATGGGTTGTAGCTAAAGTCATGTAGATTCTGAATCAATTGGATAGTCAACCAACTCTTTATGGTTTGTAAATGGCGTTAAAAATGGTGAAAGTGAAATTTCAGTCCGAAATTGTAACATGACCTTTATGTATAAAAGTAACCCTATGTATATGTATGACTAAAAGATGTACTAAAATGAGTTTGAATCTGTAAAGTGGACTTAAATATGAAGCCAAGCATATAAATATATAAATTATACCATTTACGGTTTATAAATTACGACTATTTTCGTAAACATAAAAGTATACAAAGTTTACTACTACCCGAGCACTATACTATGTAAAGCGATTTTTGTAACTAAAACCCGAGGTGGTAGGACCCACCTATTTGGAGTCTTAAAAGGGCCATAAGGCCTAATTGGGCCACTAGGCCTAATTTATTAAAATAGACATACTGGACTTAGCTTTAAGCCCAACCCACTTAGGCTAATTGGGCCCACTAGCCCATGTATTAAAATAGCATATTGGACCGTGGCTTTAAGACCCAACACACTTGGGTTTAATTAATGTACTAAGACCGATCTTGGTTAACAATATCAACCTAATAACGAATGGGCAGCTTAAGGGGCCTATTAGGGCTTGTTTTTGGACCAATTTGGGCCAATACTATAAAATCACTAATAAAACCAAGTTAAAACCCTAAAAAACTTTAAGTGTCGAAATATTTATATTCAAGAGCATGATCAACATATACAACTACATGATACATAATACCTTATTTAATTTATGAATTATCATTTATTTTTATCGACTAGAAACCTAATACCCGTTACGATTTGTATAGGTCTCGGTTGATCTACGCGCTTACGCCTGAAGTTCTTATTCATCGATATTCTCGTCCGACATCACTAAGTGAGTTCATAGCCTCGAATTTTTACACTTTAATTGTTTTATAAACCCGCGAGAGAGATAACATGCTTGTTTTTTTCAAAATAGAACACAAGGGAGATTGTATGCTAGTTTCCTGGATTATTATAAGTTAGCTTAACTCGCTAGATAAAAGACCCGCGGAAATCATGAATTGTTAATTACCGGTAGATGGCATACGCTTATACATGGAATAGTACAAATTTTTGGAGGTTGCCAACACCTCCAATCCTGACGACTACTATCGGACAAAGTTGTCCAAGGAATATCACACCAACGAAGCATTTGTAAGAGAATAATAGCACTCTTGAGCGAGGGTGTATAGTGGGCATACCTTGTTGGGAACCCCAACATAATTAGATGGTAACGTTCAATGTCATGAGGCTTATAAATAATCCCCCGATATAACTTTGTTTGGCCACGACGTTATATCCTGATGAATATTGAGAAATGATACTTGTGTTCGGAGATTAGATGTTGGGAACCCCAACATATTTTTATGATTTTATATATAAACTCTATGGATTCACTCAACATTATTGTTGACTTTTAGCATGTTTTATCTCAGGTCCTTGAAGGTAATTCGGCGATGGAGATTTTGGTTGTCGCTTATGGAAAAACCAAATGTTTTGAAGGCCCATTAAATAAATGTCATTCGAGGAATATTTCAAAAATGTTGTATGAATTATGAAATGATTTGGGACCTATGATGTAAACTTTTATTCGAATGAATGTATTTTAAAACGTCTCTTTTACGAGTTGTTTCTATGCTTGGAAGTTAATTTGTATTCCAACGTACGACCCCAAGGACCCTTCCGTTGAGATATACAAAAATGGAGGTGTTACACATTTCCAATGAATACGACGTATCAAAGATTTTTCCCTAAATATCAAAACCTATATGACGTATTCATTATTCTGGATACAACATATAGATATCTTTTGAAAACCCTGTGTGGTCTCTTTCATACGGCGTATTCACTTACCCATACACCGTATATTCATAAAAATCTCTATATGGCGTATTTAATCTAGCCTATACGTCGTATCCTCATAAAACCACTATATAGCGTATTCAATTATCCCTATATGACGTATCTACCCCTAGAACATAATAGTTAAAAAAGTAATTTATCTGTGTACTGATTCCGTGTTACTTGCTGATATGGCACCTTTACTATCTAGGGATCAGAGGCACCCATGGTTAGGTACCAGGTTGAGGGATACGACAAGGATATAGTACACAGCTACGAGCAGAGGCTTGAGACGATATGAGGTAGGTCGGTTAACTAGGTACACATTCTAGATTTTGTCAGTTTGATTGAGGAGATGAGACAGACTCTGGGTGATCGGTTGAGTATGGTTTACACTAGGGATGAGGGGCAGGAGTTATTTACTAGTCATACGTGGAAGAGGTTGTTTGAGATCAGGGCACCATTGGTTCGGGAGTTTATTTTGGAGTTTTTGAAGTACATGTAGGAAAGCGATACTTAAATGAGGTTGGATGTTACTGACAACTTCTGTTTACAGTTAGGAGGTCTAGACGCAGGATTGACTTGGAGACAATTTTTTTTGGCGTTGTATTACATACTGGGAGGAGAGTAGCAGAGCTACGGGTTTGGAGCCTATTGGTATGGGTAGTGCGAGAGTGAGTCCCCAAAAAAGGATCTTAGCCTTATTTTTTGATAAATCTTGTCTAACAGGGACTTCTGGGGCCCGCCCTCTCTTAAGTTTTCATACGAGACCGCTATGAGGAGACATGCCATAAGCATGATAGCCTACAATATTTCTGGTAGGGGGCAGGCACCTAAGAAGGTGACCGGTGTCAATCTCTTCTATCTTCACAACATGGACCGAGGGACTGCCAACCTCCTATATTAATTAGCGCAGTACCTGTTTAGGCATGCTAAGGGGAGGAAGAGTGGAGCTAGGCTGTCTAAGGGTCACTTCATTGGGCGTCTTATAGCTTATTTTGGACTGGTTAATGATCAAGGGTTGAGGGGTGTTAGGATCACATAAATGGTCCTAAACAAAGAAGCTTCGGTCACTCGAAGATTCAAGACAAAAGTCTAGCTCGAAAGACAATGTTAATTAATGTTTATTATGTATACGGGCCAAGATGTAAAAAGCCCAAAAGAAAGCCCTCAAAGGCTAATCCTTTTTAGTATAAATACACCTAGTTTAGTCAAAAATTAGGTTAGCTACTTCATTATTATTTTTCATCTTAAGGGTTTGTAGCCACTTTTAATTTCTTTCAATCAAAAGTTCTTTAATGTTTAATTTTTTGTGCCATTGATCTTGTGCTTCACATATGGAATGATCTAGGGATCCTACAATTGGTATCAGAGCCTACAAGATTGATGTATTGATTTGGTTTGTATTTTTTTTCTATTGATTTCGAAAAAAAAAGAGGTTTTTGTTTTTGATTATTTGTTTGTTTTTTATTCTTGATTCAAAGATGGTGTATGTTTAATCTAATATCATTCAAACCATCTTGTTAGCAATCAACGATCTCGTGATTTTCTTTTGTTCATTTTTGTTCGTGTATTGTTAAGCAAAAAAAAAAGGTCTTTGTATTCGTGTTTTTGTGTCCATCGAACGAGTGGAAAAGAAATTGGGATCGAACGAGCGACACTCGAGATTCGATCGAACGAGTATAGACTAAGGAGGATCGAACTAGTGGAATACAAGGTTGGATCGAACGAGTGGAAAACAAGATCTTCGAACAAGACAATCGAACAAAGTGATCGAACGAAGGGATCGAACAAGACATTCGAACGAGTGGAATTCTTGGTTGGATCGAACGAGTTCAAACGAGTGGTTCGAACGAAGGGATCGAACAAGTGATCGAACGAAGGGATCGAACGAGGGGTTCGAACGAAGGGATCGAACAAGCGATCGAACGAGGGGTTCGAACGAAGGGATCGAACAAGCGATCGAACGAGGGGATCGAACGAAGGGATCGAACAAGCGATCGAACGAAATCATCGAACTAGACGATCGATCGAGTGGTTCGATCAAGCGATCGATCTAGAGGTTCGAACTAAGTTGATCGAACTAGCGGACGACCGAACAAGCAAAAATAATTTTTGTGTCGGATTGTTCCGAAATTTTTATACCAGCTCGAAAACGGCCCAACGGTCAAGACTCTTCCTCTTTGAGCGAGAGCCCTGTCATTTTTTGGCCATTCGGAGTCATTTAGGCCCTCAAAACTGCATTTTACTGTTTAAAAATTACCCGAAAATCACAAACCTCACACCAAGTCATCAATCATCAATCACTTAAGATCAGATCATTACTAAATAAAAACTTATTCAAGGGCAATCCAATGAGAAACATAATGCCGCAGGTGAGCCTGATACTCGTCCACCTATGTTGGTTGAAAGTGACTACGATTCTTGGAAGATTCGTATACACAGGTACATTCGAGGCAAACCCAATGGCAAGCAGATATGGAAATCTATCCAGAATGGCCCTACACCTCACCCTATGATCACTGATCCTCCAGCTACTGATTCTGCTGCTGTGCCTAGCACAAGGAAGAACAACTGATTTTGAATTCAAAATGAAGAGGAAAACCAAACTTGAGATGGCTGATACTCAAAGCTGAATCATTCTCAGTCAGGTCTTCCTAGACCACCATCTTCAACATCCTCATCAAACAAGCACTGCAAAGGAGATTTGGATCATGTTGAGAGCTTAAGCAAGGATCATAACTATTCAACAAAGGAAGGAAGATCTGTTTGATGAGTAACGAACGCTTTCGTGCTATTGGAAATGAATCAATTCATGACTACTTTGTGCATTTCCACAAGCTTGTGAATGATATGAAGATTACTCAGCTCAACATTCCAACTCATCAGATGAACACCAAGTTTGTCAACAACCTTCTCGGCTATTGGGAAAGTACCTGACATAATGTCACACAGAACATGGATTCTCAACCACACCTAGTGTTCAGCATCTAACACATCTCACAGCCTAATGATACCTCATGCCAAAAAGACTCTCAAAAACTGGAGCAGTTCTACAAGTATGTTGAACCACTGGCCTATGTAGCTCAACACCACAACTGCACCTGCTCTTTCATCACCCTCAAACTCCTAGTCCTCAACCTACTGCTCAGTCTCCAAATGACGCTTTGATGGCCACTATGACTCAGATTGCCAATCTCTTAAGTGGTTTCCAGAAGCAGTTTCCACCCACCAACAACCAGCTCCGGACTTCCTCCAACACAAGGACTTCATCTACGTGCATGATGGTCAGATTGTTACTGACCCTTTTTCAGAGAAGGCACCTGGTAAAATGGTAATATAACTGGTATCGAGGCAAGAAGGTTATAATGTTACAACTGTAGAGGAGAAGGACATGTTTGCTAGGCAGTGTAAAGTAACAGAAGAAAAGATGGACTCTCAGTACTTCAAAGATAAAGCTTTTAACTAGAGGAAGCTAAAGAGAAAGGAGATGAGTTAATGCTAAGCTGAAGCATTCCTCGATTATGTGGAATGCACCGCACCTAATGATCAACCACAGCACTGACTACAACAAACATGTAATTCAAGCCAATCACGAGGTGCCATATGACTCAGACGTGATGAAGGCCCCCCAATGCTGCAGTCCTTTTCATGGCCAACTTGTCATCCACAAGTGCAACCACTATTCAGTCAGAGGTACACTCCAATGACAATCAAATCTTTGATAATGTGGATTATCAGTTGAATCAGGAAATGCACCAGGAAAAACATTTAGACTCCGATGCTGAGACTGAGATTGATGACAATACGATTCCGTATCATCAGTATCTTCTTGACACCAAAGCCCAAAATGTTCCAACTGAGGTATCTGCTGACACATCTGATAAAGTTTCTATGATTGCCATCTTAACTGACTTGCAAACCTAACTAGACGGACATGCTAAGGTTAACTAAGAAAAATGTTTGGAAATCGAGACCTTAAAAAATGAGCTTCTTCAATACAAGCAAAAAATATGTTGTCCTAGATACCCACAAGGTCAAACTTGATCTTGAAAACAAAGTTAGGACCAGGAACAATCTAGTGATTCAGCGTAATAAGCGTAACGCTGAACTTGTGCAAGAAAACGATTTGCTTAAATCCACTCTTTCAGGAAAAGAAAAGTCAATTGCATTTTTACAATCTAAAAAAGAAAAGATTTTATCTGAGAAAAAGGAACTCGCTGATAGTTATCTAGATGAAATAGTTGTTTAAAAACTGCTAACAAAAGTTCAAGAGACACGTTGGCAAGGATTTCCATGCCAACACAAACTATTCCCGATGCTTCAAAGAAACCAAAAAAGGCAACCGCTGACTTGCACAAGGACCTCCTAGGTACCCGTAACCCAGGTCTTGGTTATATGGCCAAGCGTGCTCAACCTGCTTTGTATGATGCTGATACCCTTTTGCATCCTACTCACCACCCCGTTAGTATATGGGATAGTGAAGAGGTCTTGGTTCAACAAGTTGTTAGCATGAAAAAGATGAGCAAAAAACCAGGGCATGTTCGACCCGCGAATGGCTTCTATGAGAAGCTAAATGCTCTTATGTTTGTTCCTCAACAGGAACTGTCCCGAGAACAGGCGTATTGGCTTCCTGCCAATGAACGTGCTAGTCAAACTAGTAACCCAGATAGTCCTGTCACTCCCTTTATTCATACACGTCCACCTCCAAGTCAAGTTCTGGCTAATCTTCAAAAGGTTAATGCTGTTTTTCATCAATTTGAAGGTATCATAAAAGAAAGAACAACACAAAAACCAGACTATGTTTTTGAATGGTGTTATGATTATGCCAAACAGTTTGTTGAACAACAACTGGTACCATTTTATGAGCATTTCAAAAAACACATTCAATCTGCTAATGCAACAATTTTCAAAGAAGTAAAAGAATATGAACAGATTTTTGATGACTTGGAGGCGGAGTATGAACAATGTGTTCTTGATAACAAGAACCTGACCATAGAGAAGAAAAATCTTTTAATCAAAAATGACTGCTTAATTGCTGAATGTTTAGAAAAAGATATCTGCTCTATTGTGCTTACTTCCGATATTGTTGTGCCCCCTAGTTCGAATTGCCTTTGCGAAGATCTTAGATCTGCATGCGATAGGGAACACACTAAAGTTCTTGAACTTGAAGCTGAAGTTTTAAAACAACAAAAGATGGTCATTGAATCTGAGAAACGTAACTCTCATTTACAAAAGACCCATATTGATTTACAACTTAAATTTCAAAACTATAAACAGTGCATAGACACTTCTAGTGCCTCCAATGCAATTTTTGAAATTAACAAGTTAAGAAAACAGCTTCAAGGGAAAGATGACACTATCAGGAATTTAGATGCTCAGATCAACATCATGAAGGTGTTGAATGTAGGTTCCACTGAAAGTAGTTGTGACCAACAAGCTTTAGAAACTGACAGAATTCAGTTGAAAGATACGATTACCTCCCTTAGGATTCAGCTAGATGGCCTTAAGGTAGAGAACGTGAGTCTGAAAAGACGGTATGATGAACTGTCAAAGGCGAATACTCACTCACGTACTGCGTACACTGAAAAGCTTAGTGCCTTAACTACACAACATACAAAGCTGCAAGCCCAAGTGACTGGTAAAACAAGTAGTGGACCTTCAACCTCTGAGACACCCAAAGTGCTTGCTCCTGGAATGTACAACTTAGGTTCTAAGTATATTCCACCACCCAAACGTGCTAACTGGGTCAAACCAACCCCGTTACCTAAGAAGAGGCAAGTAACTTTTAGTGAACCCCCCAGACCTTCACTCAAACCAACTCAAAAACCAGTAGTGCATCCTAATAAGCAAACTAACGTGTGTGTGCCTATGTCTACAGGAGTAAAACCCACTTCTGGAGCTAGCAAAACTGTGCCTAAGAGAGCCCCTCGGAATCATAGTTCTTTGCCGGCTAAGAGTGCGAATGCAAGGAGAGTAGAAGCACACCATAGGACTTTGAATAAAAAGAATCGTCGTGATTCTAATTTGCTTGTTAAACATTCTATTTCTGTCTCAAATTTGAACAATGTTTGTGGTGCATGTAACAAATCGTTGGTTTTTGCTAATCATAATGATTGTTTGGTTATGTGTGATGGTTCTGTGAATGTTAAACCCCACCAGACTAAGCGTTTTAAACGCCAACCCAAGAAAGAATGGAAACCAATTAAGAGAGTCTGGAAACCAATTAGCAAACCTGTTGCTAATAGCAAGCCTCAGTGGAAGCCCACTGGCAGGCATTTCTCATTGTTTGAGAAGTATCCTTTAACTAGGATCATGGAATCTACTGATATGCCAATAGAACTACCCCCGAGTGCTAGTTCTAGCCCCAAAATAACTATGGTCTCTAGGTTTACTGATCATAAACTTAGTAATCGACAGGCAGGTTCCAAAGGGATCTCTGGTATTTTTGATTGTTAACTAACCGGAACCCTTCAGGGCATCCTATCACCGTAAATGTTTGTGTTATCGCAGGTAGTACAAATTGTTCTATGGTATCTGGATTCTGGATGCTCAAGACATATGACCGGTGATCGTGCACGTCTTATCAACTTTGTAGAAAAGTTCATTGGTACAGTGAGATTTGGCAACGATGAATATGCAGCTATCGTTGGCTATGGTGATTATAAACTGGGTGACACTATCATCTCTCGAGTCTATTATGTTGAAGGACTCAAGCACAACCTATTCTCAGTAGGACAGTTTTGTGATGGAGGTTTAGAAGTTGCATTCCGACAGCATTCATGTCACATCCGCAACTACGATATGGTGATCTACTCAACGGTCACGGGACAACCAACCTATACTCCATCTCACTGAATGATATGATGTCCAGCTTCACAGTTTGCTTGCTTATCAAAAGCCTCTTCACCGAAGTCATGGTTATGGCATGTCGGGTTGAATGAATCATCTGAAATGTCGGGACTTTAACGATTTGGGCTCGGTAAAAATTTTAGTCAGAGGTTTACCCTTTGCTGAAATATGGACAAAGACCTTTTTGTGTCCATCTTGTCAGCTAGGTAAAAAGCAAGAAAGCATATCCACAATCTACTAAAGACGGAAAACACCAATACTGAAGTTCTCCATACTCTTCATAAGACTCTGCGGGCCACCTGAGAACGGAAAAAGTATCACGGAAAGAATATGTTTTGGTGATAGTGGATTGATTCTACACCAGATTTGGATGTGTACGATTTCTTTAGAAACAAAGGATGGTGAAAATCTCTCAAGTGATTCAGAAGTTTATTGTAAAGACTCAATGGCCCTTAATGCAACTGTTAGCTTCGTCAGACAGATAAATGGAACGGAGTTTGTGAATCAAGGACACTCGACGGATGGTTTGAGGAGTGTGTATTTCCGCATGAAACTAGCGGTACTCGGTCTTCACAACAGAACAGCGTTGTGAAAGACGGATACCGAACTCTTATGGAAGCTTGCTCCGTACTGATGCTATTCTTTGCAAAAGCTCCACTGTTCTATGGGCTGAAGTGTAGCCACCTGCGTGTTATACACTCAATCCGATCTCTTGTAATACGCTTCACGGAAAGATCTTATTATGAACTGCTGAAGGGAAAGAAGGCCTAATCTCCAATACTCCGTTTCACGCATGTTTGGGATCTTTGTGCTATCCTACCAATGATAATGTGATGTGGTAAATCAAGGGAAAAGCTGATATTAGGTCATATTTGTTGGCTATGCCACCACCAAAAAGGGTACCGAAATATACAACAGAAAAGAACGCGCAATGATTCAAGGAAAACGTTCATGTTGCCTTCGTGAACTTACTGAAGGATGCGTTGTTCAAAACTAGTTCAGCCCTCGCACCTCAATAAATGACTTCTGCGCCAAACAGTTACAGAACTCGAACTTATGCTTTACTGTCAGGACGGCCGTTCTGCACTAGTAAAAGACCCAGAACCACCAAGTGTCCCTCCTACAAAGAAACAGGTAGACGATTTGTTTCATTGGTTTGATGATGATGAGGTAGTTCCGATACCTTCGGTTGTTCCGATATCTCCGGTTCATGTTCCTGCTGCCCCGACACCGCGAATGTCAATGGTTTCACCTTCCCCAGACTAGTTATCCTCAGAGGTGGGTCTTGCAGTTTACTGAAAAACCCCTTTACCTCATCAAATACCTCTACCAGACATGTGGATTCTGATGTTGAAAACTGTTTGATCATCGGTGACAGTCATGTGTTTGCACCCACTAATGCTCCTGAACCGATTCAGACAGCATCTTCATTCCAACTCAGTAACATCGATGTTACTCCAACAACCAATTACCTCATTGTGCAAAAATGGGACTCAAGCACATCCGCTTGAAAACTTTATTGGGGGTTATAAAGGACGCCGTTCTCTACCAGGAAACAGCTCGAAACCGACGCAATGTGGTGCTTCTTCAATGAATTCTTAACTCATGTTGAACCAAAGACTTACAAGCAAGCCTTAGAGCACTCGTGCTGGATTGAGGCTATGCAGGAAGAAATTCATGAGTTTGAACGTCTAGATGTTTGGATACTTGTGCCCTGTCCAGATAATATTCTTATCATCCCGCTCAAATGGATTTTCAAAATTAAGTTTGGATGAATATGGAGACGTCTTGCAAGAACAAAGCTCGGTTTCGTGGCGAAAGGATATCGTCTAGGAAGAAGCTGGTATTGATTTGAGGGGAATCATTTGCTTCCGGTGGCTAGCTAGATTAGAAGCGATCAGACTCTTCATTGCTCACGCAGCGAGTATGAACATGGTCATCTTCCAGATGGACGTGAAAACCGCCTTCCTCAACGGCGAACTGAATGAAGTTGTCTATGTTAGTCAACCAGAAGGATTTGTAGATCCAGAGCATCCATCGCATGTGTACCGTCTCAAGAAAGCTCTTATAGGGCTTAAACAAGGCTCAAGTGCGTGGTTGTTATGACAAGCTATCAGCGTTTCTAATCAAGTCTAGGATTTACAAAGGCCCGTGGTCGATCCTACATCTTACGCGAAAAGCAGGGGCAAACATCTTCTACTGGTACAAATTATATGTAGATGATATTATTTTGCCTTACTAACCCCAAAAGCCTGCAAATTATTTTGCTTTTGAAATAACTCAACTTTCAAGATGTCGATGAATGGGGACTAATGTCATTTTTTTAGAGCATTACATAGTTCTCAAAATCCCAAAGGGCATCCTTTATCAACAATCCAATTGCTCAGGAAATCTTGGAATAAGTTTGGTTTTGACTCTGCACACCCATTGACACTCCAATGGCGGAGCGTCCCAACCTTGATGAAGATAAGGGAGGCAAGCTAATTGATCCTACACGATTTCTGGTTATGTTGGCTCCTTATGTATATTAGGATGCATCTTGACCTGACATAGTATTTGTGGTTTGTCTGTGGGCCGAATACCAGGTAAGCTACTTGAAATTGCACCTCCCTGCTATTAATGCGGATCTTTCGTTACTCTAAAAGGAACCATTCACATGGGTCTGTGGTTATCGAATGATCGGCTTGAAACCTAAAAGCTTTTGCAGGTATGCTGACTATGCAGCGATGATCAGGACACACGAGGAAGTAACTTCTGGTTCAGCTCAATTTCTTGGACATTCGAACTTGTTAGCTGGTTCAGCCAAAAATCAGAAAAGTACTGCCTCCATCTCACTACAGAGGCTGAATACATCGCACTATCAGGATGGTGTGCTCAAATTCTCCGGGATTGCGTTCTCAACTGCGAGACTATGGATTTGCGTTCAACAAAATTCCGATGGTTTGGACAATCAAAGTGCTATTGTCTATGCTGTATAGGTTTCCAACACACGCGCTCCAAGCACATTGATATGTCAACACTTTATCAAACGATCAGGTTGAAAGGAAAGTTAGTGAGTTGTATTTCGTGGAGACAAAATACCACTGGCTGACAATTTTTACGAAGCTCTTACCGAGGAGCGGGCTTCGCAATCACTACTCCTCTGTTGGAGTCAAACAAATGTCACCAGAGCCTCTGAAAGAACTCAGGATGAGTATGTCCTCGAGTAACCACGTGTCTTCACATTGTATCCTGTATATTAAAAAAAAAAAATTTAAATGGCTTGCAGTAGTTATTTTTCAGACTCGTACCGGTCTTTACCCAGAGACTTAATGTACGTTTCAGTGCATTATTTCTTCCACAGACAAAAAGTTGTCTAAGCCCCGAACCATTTTTTCTCATAAACAACTTGTTTTATCAAACATGTTCGGGTTAACCAAATCAAACATTGACACGGGTCATTGTTTAAGGGGGAGAATCAGTATACTAACAGTTGTGCAGGTCAAAAGAACGTTCTGTTGCTGATTCTATTGCTGCAAGATTAGGACAGACCAACGCTTACAACTTCAAGACAGATTGCAGTTTTCATTCTGTCTAGGTATTCTAAGGTCTTGTTTCAATTGTCACTTGATATTTTTGCAATTTTACCACACCTCTATACTTTGAGGGGGGAGATTGATACAATTTTAAGTCCATTCTAGATCTACCCATTCCACAAGTTTCATACTTTGATCGGGGGAGAGAATGTGAACTTAAACTTGTTCAAACGGATAATTAATGATTCGATTGATTCTAAAACTGCTAAGTTTCCTATCCTAGCATGTGCTAAACATCTTCGATGATCGACGCACATGTGTAGGGGGCATAAGTGTTATATGATCAAAAATGTCTCAAGTACCAAAACTTATGTGTTATACATAAGTATCTTGATAAATGACAAAGAATCTTTTGTTTCTGTTCGGGAAGTGATTTATCTATGGACGGCTGAGGAAAGAGTGTTTTGTACCACCAGGGTATTCGTAGTATGAATGCTCATGCCTGGTTTCGGACTGGCCCATTAGTGAAGTGGATTTCATAAATGTACTTGTACAAGTTTGATTTCCAAGGCACTGCATACTCTTTCGGGATAGATTTCAAAACATATCAGAAGCATTGATTTAAATTTGTTTGTGCCCCAAAACAAAATTTCACCAAGCAGATCGCTGTTTTTCATATCATTTTTGCCACAGGGCCTTCTTCGAGTATTTATTGTATTAAGAAGTAAAAACGTGAAAAAGGATTGTAGGTATAGTCAGCGATAGTAACTGTATGACTCACTCTTTACCATTCTATTAGTAGAAATACTTAATAGTGTGTTAGTCTTTTCTGGACATCTGGTCTAGAGAAGGCGAACATTAGGGAATCTGATACTTAGGTATTAGAGGATCTAGCGCTGTATGTGCCGGACACTGTCAAGAAAGGTTCTTTGAATGAATCTATTGATCACAGGTGCAGTATTCATAGGTAATCATTGATCCTAACGGAATCAGAGGCTTTAATGTAATCCGACCCGATTGTGGATCGTCTATATTAGGTCCCTTCAATATAAAAACCTTGTGTGTTCTAAAAATGTTTTTCTGAACACCTTAAGTGGATTGTAGTAAAAAATGTTTTTGTTTGGAGACTAAATTATTTTATTCATAGCGAATGACGACTCAAAGATTCCGATGCAAAGACATGAGCCTCATATGCATACAACAGTATTTGAGTATATCAAGAAAGCTTTACATTCAAAGCTCCGCATATCTCATGAAAAACAATGTCTTTTCAAATACTAACAGTTATAAGATTGGAAGAAGATACATCTCAAAGATTTCAAAGGATTCCAACAGATATGAGCAGTGAGATAAACATCAGCGTATGGCAAAGACAAAGTGAAAGAAGATCACAACTGTTACTTCAGAGAAGTAAAGCTAAACAATCCAAGATCAAGATAAGACATTCACATCAGTTCTGAAGATCATGATCAAGGTGTTAACGATTGAATTACCGAAGCACAACAAGTGAAGTACCCTATCAACAATGAGCTAAAGAGACAAGTACAAGTGAGTTTCATTGACCTCATCTAGGGGGAGATTGTATAGGATCAACAAACAATAAATGGTGTCCTGAACAAAGAAGCTCTCGGTCACTCGAATGATTACAAGACAAAAGTCTATGCTCGAAAAAGTCCATGTTAATTAAATGTTTTATTATGTATACGGGCTTAAGATGTAAAAAGCCCAAAAAGAAAGCCCTCAAAGGCAAATCCTTATTAGTATAAATACACCTAGTTTAGTCAAAATTAGGTTAGCTTCTCCATTATTTATTTTTCATCTTAAGGGTTTGTAGCAACTTTTTGTTTCTTTCAATCAAAAGTTCTTCATTGTTTTAATCTTTGTGCCATTGATCTTGTGCTTCATACATGGAATGATCTAGGGATCTAACAGCTATGTTGGCTATTGATGGAGCTGGTTTGATGGAACTAATTGGCAGTTGATGGAGTTCCTACAACCTGGCTCTTATGGCTTTTCAGAACTGATGGTAATAATGATAAAACTCTGTTAAATAAACCTGTTAAAAAGCTCTTAAAACTCTTAAAACTCAACTTGATGATTTAAGAATAGAGTTTAACAAATCTGAGTTTAATCTAGCTACTTATAAGAGAGGTTTAGCATCTGTAGAAGAACAACTTGTTCTTTACAAAAGAATGAGGTTTTGTTTTTGTGGAGACAAATTGTGTTTTAAGTGATATATTCATATAAAGACCAAGAAATTCGATGAGCATAACAGTGAGTTTAAAAAACTTAGCAAGAAAAGAAAGCAATAGCTTAAAATTGAAAATTTTGATAATTGCTTCTACGAGATCTAGAACAAATTAATAGGATGTAGATTACCCTGAATAAGTAGAGAAAGGGTTTGGGGTTGCAAGCAATAATATTATTCACCACCTGTTACCGGATTAATTTGCACTCCAACACTTGATTTGTCCAATATAGTATTGAGGAGTTTCAACAGCCTGAGTTTAAAGGCTATGGACATAAGATTAGTAAGAGTGTTAGTGAAAATGTTTCTAATGAGGTTAGGAAATCTCCTAATGCTCCATTGGTTGAGTAGTTAGTGTCAGATGTTGATAAGTTTGAAAAGAAAACTGTTTTTCCTACTAAGATAGAATTTGTTAAACAATAAGAAAAACTAGATAGGAAACCATTCAGGTATGCTGAAATGTACAGATTACAAAGTCCTAAGGGAAATCAAAGAAACTGGAATAATCAGAAGTCCAAACAACTAGGAAGTGACTTTGTGATGTACAATAAAGCTTGTTTTGTTTGTGGAAGTTTTGACCATTTGTAAACCAACTGCAATTACCATCAAAGGGAAAGGGTGGTTTGGGAGTAACTTATACAAGGTTGAAATACACTTATTATGCTCAAAAGTCACCCCAGTATCAAAGGAAACATGGATTCCAAAGAGCAAGTGTTAATGAAAAACTGGCTAAGACCATTAATACTGCTAGCCTGTTATACTGCTATCTAAAAAGACTAGAGTTTATAGTGGCTAGACCAATGGTTACGTTTTTTCTAAATCTGCACAATCCACCTGTAAGAGGCCCTTTTATACAAGAACAACATTAACTAACAAAAATTTGAGTCAAAAAGTTAATACTGCTAAGGAAATTTTTTATACTGCGAGGCCAAATACAGCAATAGTTAATGCTGTTAGGGCAAATCAAGTTAATGTTGTTAAGGCCTTAGCATGTTGGGTTTGGAGACCTACCAAACTTAACAGTGCATCAATTACTTTCAAAAGACATAATTATGTTGTTACACGAGGCATATCCAAGTCAGTGATGGCTTGGGTCCCCAAAGAAAACTAATTTCCTTATTTTTATATGCAGAGTCATCCACAACAAGAAGATCAAGGCTATGTTGACAGTGGATGCTCAAGGCACATGACAGGGAACATGTCCTATCTCTCAAACTTCAAAAAATTTGATGAAGGATATGTTACCTTTGGGGGAGGAGCTAAAGGAGGAAGAATTACTGGTAGATAGGAACTCTTAAAACCGGTAAGCTTGATTTTGAGGATGTGTACTTTGTCAAGGAGTTACAGTTTAACCTTTTTAGTGTTTCACAAATGTGTGACAAAAAGAACAATGTTCTTTTTACTGACACTGGATGTTTGGTTCTGTCTCTTGACTTTAAGTTAACTAATGAAAGTCAGGTTTTACTTAAAGTTCCTAGAAAGAACAACATGTACAGTGTTGATATGAAGAATATTGTTCCTAAAGAGGGTTAACTTGTCTTGTTGCAAAGGACAGTCTTGATGAATCAATGCTATGGCATAGGAGGCTAGGTCATATAAAATTTAAAAATATTAATAAACCTGTTAAGGATAACCTTGCAAGAGGTTTACCTTCAAAACATTTTGAAAATGACCAAACTTGTGTTGCCTGTCTTAAGGGAAAGCAACACAAAGCCTCTTGTAAGTTAAGATTTCAGAACTCTATTTCTTATTATTTATGTTGCATTATGGACTAGTTGGTCTAACTTTTGTGAGCAGTTGTTGAATAACTGAAATATTGAATTGTTATCACTGATGATTATAGCAGATTTACTTGGGTGTTCTTTTTAGCATCTAAGGATGAAACTAGTGACATTCTAAAGAGCTTTATAACTCAAATAGAAAATCTAGTTGATAATAAAGTAAAGATAATCAGATGTGACTATGGAACAGAGTTTAAAAATAGAGTTATGAGTGAGTTTTGTAAAAAGAAAGGCATTAAGAGGGAATTTAGTGTAGCTAGAACTCCTCAGCAAAATGGAGTTGCTAAAAGGAGAAATAGGACACTAATTGAGGCTGCTAGAACCATGTTAGCTGACTCTAAGTTACCTACTACATTTTGGGCTGAAGCAGTTAATACTGCTTGCTATGTGCAGAATAAGGTATTAGTAGTCAAGCCTCACAACAAGACCCCTTATGAACTGTTTAGAGGAAGAACACCTGCTCTAAGCTTTATGAGACCATTTGGGTGTCATGTTACCATTCTTAATACCTTAGATTATTTAGGCAAGTTTGATGGAAAGTCTAATGATGGATTCTTTATTGGATACTCCTTGAATAGTAAGGCTTTTAGAGTATACAACATTAGAACCAGGAAAGTAGAAAAAAAAATTGCATGTTAGGTTCTTGGAAGATAAGCCTATTATTGCAGGTGCAGAACCAAAGTGGTTGTTTGATATTGATGTTCTAACAGAATTAATGAATTATGTGCCAGTTGTTGTAGGAACAAACTCTAATGATTCTGCAGGTACAAAAGAAAGCATTGGTGCAAGTCACTTTAGTAAGGAGACATGGTCTTGCCAAGACTGCATTTTGATGCCACTGTGGAAAGATGGTTCACTATTTGATTCTTCTTTAAAGAATGCTAGTAATGATGAACCACAACCTTCTAATGATACTGGAAAGAATGATGATGATAGTGAAATTGATAATCAAGACTGAGGCTGAGAAAACAGTATTTATACTGCTAGTACACTTGTTAACCTTGATGGGTTATCTTATTTTAATGCTAATCCTCCAGATGATCAAAGATGCCTAATTTGGAAGATACTGCCATATTTGGTGGTGCTTATAATGATGAAGACTTTGTTACATGAGAAGGCATGAATAATTTAGAGTCTTATATACCCGTCAGTCTTATTGCAACAACAAGAGTTCACAAAGATCATCCAGTTGAACAGATTATTAGAGATCTACATTCAGCACCTCAAACAAGAAGGATGACCAAGAATTCTGAAGAACATGGTTTGATGAGTTTAATTCAAAAGCAGAGGAGAACAAACCACAAAGACTTTCAAAATTGTCTATTTGCTTGTTTTCTATCACAAGTAGAACCCAAGAAGGTGATTCAAGCTTTGACAGATCCAAGCTGGATAGAAGCAATGCAGGATGAGCTTCTACAGTTTAAATTGCAGAAGGTTTGGACTTTGGTTGATTTACCATATGGCAAGAGGGCCATTGGGACAAAATGGGTCTACAGGAACAAGAAAGATGAGAGAGGTATTGTTGTTAGAAACAAAGCAAGGCTGGTTGCACAGGGTTACACTCAAGAAGAGGGAATAGATTATGATGAGGTTTTTGCTCCAGTTGCTAGGATTGAAGCAATTAGGCTGTTCTTAGCCTATGCCTCATTCATGAACTTTGTTGTTTACCAGATGGATGTGAAGAGTGCATTTTTGTATGGCAAGATTGAAGAGGAAGTTTATGTCTGTCAACCTTCAGGGTTTGAAGATCCAGAGTTTCCTGACAGAGTTTATAAAGTAGAAAAGGCATTATATGGTCTACATCAAGATCCTAGAGCCTGGTATGAGACTTTGTCTACCTATTTATTAGAAAATATATTTTAGAGAGGGACAATAGACAAGACTTTGTTCATTAAAAGGGTCAACGGTGATATTCTACTAGTTTAAATATATGTAGATGATATCATTTTTGGATCTATTAAGAAGGAGTTATGCATTGAGTTTGAGAAATTAATGCACAAGAAGTTCCAGATGAGTTTTATGGGTGAGCTCACTTTCTTCTTAGGATTGTAGGTGATGCAAAAGGAAGATGGGATTTTTATTAGCCAAGACAAGTATATGAATGAAATCTTGAAGAAGTTTGGTTTTTCAACTTTGAGGATAGTAAGTACACCTATGGAGACTTCAAAGCTATTGCTCAAGGATGCAGAAGCTGAAGATGTTGATGTTTACTTATATAGATCAATGATTGGGTCATTGATGTATTTAACATCTTCAAGGCCGGATATTATGTTTGCTATATGTGCTTGAAAGGAATCTTTAGATACTTGAAAGGTCAACCTAAATTGGGTCTTTGGTATCCTAAGGACTCACCATTTGACTTGGAAGCTTATACTAATAGTGAATATGTTGGTGCAAGTTTAGACAGAAAATCTACAACAAGAGGTTGTCAATTTATTGGGACTAGATGGATTTCATGGCAATGCAAGAAGCAAATTGTAGTTGCCAACTCTACTACTGAAGCAGTGTATATAGCTGAAGCTAATTGCTGTGGTCAAGTGTTATGGATCAAAAATCAAATGCTGGATTAGGGATAGAACTTCATGAATACTAAGATTTTCATTGACAATGAAAGCACCATCTGCATAGTTACGAATCCAATATTTCACTCAAAGACTAAGCACATTGAGATTAGACATCACTTCATCAGGGATTCATATGAGAAGAGATTAATTCAAGTGATCAAGATTCACACTGATCATAGTGTTGGAGACTTACTCACAAAAGCACTTGATGTTAGTCGTTTTCAATATTTGACTGCCAGCATTGGAATGCTAAATATTTGAGGTATTGGTTGAATAAAATTAATGATTGGAATGGGTTGGAAATACTATTTAGATGAAATTGGAGTTTATATTGGTAACTCAAGATTTAGTGTTGCTGGCATAACTTAATGCTGATGGGCAAAAAGTTAGTACTGCCAGGCAAAAAGTTAATGCTGGTGGGCCAAGTTAGTGCTGCTACGTTACCGTTGGGGATAAAACTGCTGAGGGTGTCTTTGGTAAATTAGTTGGTTAGTTCACTTATGGGTTTGCTTAATTCCCTATAAAATTGTTTTCGTTCACATAGTAATCACTCTTAAACACTCTCACGTTCTCAATTCTACAATCCCGAACTCGATTTTATCACCGACATTCACAATTATCATCTATGGCGGACCTAATTTTTGCTGATTCTCATAATATGATGGCATACTTGGAAAAATCAGAAGACAATGCTGATTTTGCAGAGATAGTTGATTTTCTTAATGCTAGTCCTATCAGGTATGCATTAACTGTAAGTCCAACTATCTATGTGTCCTATATTGAGCAATTTGGTCTACTGCAAAGATCAAAACAATCAATAATAAAACACAAATACGTGCCAAAGTTGATGGCAAGACTATAGTAATAATAGAATCATCTGTGAGGAGAGATCTTCACTTTGATGACGAGGATGGTATTACTTGTCTTACAAACACTAGGGATGTGTGAAGGTTATTAAGGACAACCCACTGAATCCTAAACATAAGAACTGCCGAACTACTGCTTCACCTCACATGTTGAATCCAAACCATACATGTTGCAGTCATCATCACACGCCTAAAAAGACCCAAAAACATATAGAAATCAAAAGAAGGCCACTGAGATATCTCAGGATAAGTGGGACCCTACGATAAACCCTTGTAGCAGATGAGATATGTCCATGAGAAGATGGGAAGAAACATTGTTTAAATAGGGCTACCACTACCTGCACTGGCTCTAGGTGATTGTAGTGAGCAGGGTGAGTGGATGAAGAGCTAAAAAAGGTGACCTACGTCCACAGCAATCCCACAATTGACCATTTCCTCGGAATTGGTTCCAGTTTGGTAGCTCGCGAGGCGCCAAGAAATCCATATAGAGGGACAGACTGCGTCAAGATGAACTATGTATAGGAAGGTGAGGTATTGTTCTAAACAGATCAAATGATCTAGCCTCTCACAAGATTAAACGAACACTGATGTCAAGTGGGAGTACAGAATGAAACTATGCGAATTTGAGGTGGAACTTTGTACAAAAATTGTCTGAAATATTTCCTTAGCCTTGGTGAGAATATATACGGACGAGGCTAAGTGCTCAGATTAAGAAAATTACTAAAATCTAAAGAGGAAGTCAAGGAGCGTGTTGTATAAAAAAGAAAACCGACAAGTACGACCAACAAAGCTCAATGATAGGTTATCAAAGTTCGAGTTTAGATTCTTCTACTGAGAAATTAGTTTGGATATCAGGAGGATGCATCCAAACAGGATGAGTGAATGGAAGATTTGACCAAGGATGAAGGGATTCATGTATTTCAGATGGGTAGCAGAGACTCAGGTGATGTATGGTCATTAAATTAGTAGTGCTGTGAAGTTACAACTGCCATGTGACCTCTGACTGATATTATGCTAGCTCGCGGCCTAAAGATAACTAAGATAGATGATTCAAGTGCACTGTATGTATAACACTTTGGCTGAGAACCTTAATGAAGATGCAAAAGTAGTGCTATGTAAGATTCACAAAAAGATAAAGGAATTTATGTTTAATAGATGCAATGTGAAAACCAACAAAAACATCAAGAGTCATCAATCTCTTATGTTGCCACAAAAGTAAAAAGGCGAAAGGCATCATGCGACCTGAGAAAGCATGAAAGTAAGAGCAAAGATCAAGCAAATGCATATGAAACTGATGTATCTCAAGACTTCAAGCAGAGTTAGATAAAGAATCCAGGCTTGATAAGATAAAGAGAAGAAAAAGCTATAAAGCTCAAACAATTGGTAAATAGGGATGATGTTAAGCTATGATTGATTAGGACGTAATGAGTTAGCTGCAAAATTGGGACAAGGCGAGAAGAGCAATGAGAGGTAGGTATCTGTAGAAGAAAGTCAGATTAAATGTGTTAGCTCATGGATGAAAAAAGTGAAGAAACATTTTGAAAACTTAAAGTAAAGAGTCAGGAAGAAAACTACCACTAAAGACTCAGAAAGATAACATAACTGCACTTATCATGAAGAAGATGGGCTGATACGAGGGATGCACACTCCCATAGAACGAATAAAGTTTTGAGGAGATTTCAGATGTTGTTTTGAGAAAAGAAACTTAAAAGATTTAACATAGTAGGAGATATGACAGGATGCTGAGGTGTGAAAGGCAAAGCAACAATAGAAGAAAGCGGTTCAAAGAGAGCAGTAGATGAGCTAGAACAAGAGTCTATCTAAAAGGCAAAAGGTAGATGATGAGATAAAGAGAGAGAAGATCTTAACAATGCTTTGAGATTTGTTCCAGATGTATCTGAGAATCAGTTCATGCCGATACTTTTACAGCTGTCAAGCCTTCACCCTTATAGGTTTTTTCAGATTCATAAGCATTAAGGAAATGGTGATCCATAAAATAATAAATCTAAAGGAAGTAACAAACATACACATAGGTTTATACAACTGATCAAAGCAAATTGACAAAAAATTGGAAAATTGTGGACTTGTTTAGAAGACTAACATGGGTTAATACAAGTGGCATGAAGAAGCATAGAGTGAAAGAGGTGTTACTGGTGTGATTTTAAAAGTTATGTTTGAACTTGCAGAGGAATAGAATAGATAGATGTGGTAATATACAAGACAGAAGATACTGCTTTGAACTATATGACTTCTTATGAAGTTCAATTTGTGATTATGACAACTTCACATCTAATTGCTTATGTAGAGAAAAGAAATCCCTTGTCACCTACACCATCACTACATGGCTGAATCGTGAAGTTGGCAACTACTTTAGAAAGAAAACATGTGTATCAATTTTTGTAACTCATCACAAAACGACCTCAAGAATCATTGAAAATTAGGAAAACTCCTCCTGAGGTGTTCAAGAAAGAGTTTTTATTCAGAAACTTAAGATTAATATAATGTAATTCAATTTTAGTGGAAGGGAAAGATGGGTGAATAAAATGATACTTAGAACTGTTACAACTAACTAACTGCTGTTTTCTACAAGTACAACAGTTGTGGAATGGATGTTACAGTTAGCTACTGGGCAAATGAAGAAAAAGTGTCTAATTCATACGTATCTGGGCTAGGTGTGAGTCACGATAGTGTACTTGCAATGTACGCGCAATTTGAGAGCTGGAGCTAGTTAGTACAGAGATACCTGTTGTTAGTATACTGGTAGTTAGGATAATGTAGAGTACTTTTTTAGAACTTGCAAAACGAAGATATGATATAAGATATTTGATAAAATGATATGTATGATAGAAAAGCCGCTTGTAAGCCCGAGATGTTTCCTTGTGAGAAAAAAGGAACATAGGGCATGTAGTTCATATATCTCCATAATTAATATTCACAAAAGAGTAGCTTCAAGTTATTGTATAAACCCTAAAACACTATCAAGAGGTTTAGCGTAATAAAATAAAATGAGGTTTTAAAGTTTATGTATTAATACAACTTGTTATATTGCACAATTGTTATTGGTCATATTCTTCTTAGTATCGCTAACTAATTCTGCATAGTCTTTTGAATAATCCAATAGCATCGTTGCTTCTACCAAGATGGTTGTCTTTGAATTTTATTAAATACAACTAGCTTTTTACGCGAGCGTGAGACAAGATCTATTTAGAGTGGATCGAAGACAGTTGTGCATTTTTACGTTTATAGAACAACAAACCTAAGACCGACACTATAAAGAGAGGGCGAAGTGTACCCTCAAGATGGAGTTCGCCGTGTAAGTAGGGATGTTCGAGACACAGCTAAGAGTGTAAATTTAATTATATATGAGGGTAGTTGCTATCAATTTTAATTATTCTATTTACTACGTTAAACCACTGCTAATACGTTGTCTAGGTGAAAAGTGTTCAGCTGAAACAGGCACAAGTTTGGTGATGACAATACCAATTCAATACATAATAACACATAAAAGATGAAGTTAGAATATAGAAAAGGTAACAAGCCAAATGAATAGAAAACTGTATTAGCATATAAAATCTGGTTCAATGCTGTTGTTTGTTTGTTTTATTGCAATGATTTACTTATCTCAAAGCGGCATATCATTCTTAAGACTTAGGCGGACATCATCCTAAGACTAGACACAATTAATCCTATCAACAATTAATGTATCGCATAAAGCATCCTTTATTATTATAATCTATCTTAGAGAATTAAAGCAGTGGTGAGCCTGTTAAAACCTTAGCCCAACAGGACTTTACCCACTTATCGTTTGACGGTGTTTTATATACTGGTAATCTACTATTCCAATCTTTATCAACGGGTCACCTACCGATCCAACTAAGCTCATAATCAAAAGACAAAGACAGAACGTTATTTGTGATCCTATTGGTCCAGTAATATGAAATACGATATGGAGAGCTATCCCGGTATCTAGATTACTTGGTCCGTATCACTAGATCCAGTTGAATGATAGGTCGCATATTCAAACACATAAACAAGTATGAGGTGATAAACATAATCAAACAATCAATGATAAATTAAGAAATCGATTTTAAAACAAACCAAACATTGAACTTTCATTAAGATGGCTAATACCCGAGGGTATTAACCCACAACCATTGTAATTATACAAGCGTAATCAAACAGTTGAAAATCGAATGATTAAGAGAGTAAAAATTACACGATGTATTCTATGGAGTCGTGATCAATTTGATGGCTGATATTTTCTTCTAAAATTCGCCTTTTAATGAGTATGGTATAAAGAATATGATATTGCACACTGAAAACTCGTTTTTGAGTCTTCTATTTATATTGTCTGAAAAAGACTCGATACGCCATATCCAGTAAGGTCGATACGGCATATTGGGCTGGATTCCTTGGAGTGCGCACTACGTTCGTAATAAATCTTTGATATCTTTCCCAATTTACTTGATTTACTGTATCTTCGAATAGTTATCTTCATGGATACGACGTATGTAGACAGAGTGAATACGCCGTATTGGGAATTGGTCAAACGCGTTTTCTTGTGAAGTCTTGGCGCTGATACGCCGTATCTCTTTAGTTGGAAACGAAGTATTGGTGAAAATTCAGCAATCTTCAAATATCTTCGTTTTAGCTCTAAATTATACGCCTTTTAGCTTGTCTTCACAAAACACTCCTGAATTACTGCATTTATCAACTTGAAAGCAATTAAGTACCAAATAATGCAATAATTATATAAAAGTGGGCAAAATAGATGGGATAAATGATATAATAAAGTGATGTTATTTGATGTCATCAAATATCCCCCCACTTGAATCCTACTTGTCCTCAAGTAGACTTTAGAAAAAGTTTCAGTTTATGAAAATGTGTCCTAACCGAAGTTGAGGATTTTCCGTTTAAGCATCGTTTTGTCCTAATCACCTGTACATAACCAAGCTCCTCACAGATAGTCTACACGAGCTTCCCTATTTTTTATAACATAGGAGAAAGAGGTTCTAAGTCTAGTTTATACATTCTTAGGGTAACGACTCTGGAATTATTAACAGATTTATCACCTTCAGACACACTTTTGCCTTTTAAACTAGCAATGTGGTCTCTCAATTTGCTAATTGAGTTATCTTTTGCTTTTAATTGAGCTTTCAATTCATTAATTTCAAAAAAAGCCAGAAACTCAGGAGCATCTTATTTTTTTTTTTGTTTTTTTTTGTATTATTTTTTGTTAATTTTTTTTATGTTGATTATTTTGAAAACCTTCTTTATATTGTTGCACTTTTATTTCAAGAGAAATACATTTGTTTTCCATTCTGGCACATCTTTTTGAAATTTCATCAAAAACAGCCTTTTCAACCATTTCATTATTTTTTGAAAGCTTAGTTCAAAGTTTTGTTGGAATAAGAACAAATATAAATTATATATGTTCGGGAATTATTTTATCCAATGGTACGCAACAACGTTTGATCATGATAGAACCATGTATTTAATATATTAATGTAATATATTAATTAATGTTTAAACAAACGATCGTAAAAAAGTTACAAGAATAAATATTAGTCGTTAATAGTTAAAGGACTAATATGCAAAATCAGGAAAAGGAAAAGATTTGGTTTGTCCCCTCTTTCCTAGCTGGCCAAATATCTCCTTCCATATGGAAGGGGATTACTTGCTTTTTCACCAAGATTCTAAGGGCTATAAAAGGAGTTCTTAGGGTGTTTTGTGAATCATAACTTGTTAGCCTCAATTTTATTGAGTCAATAAAGGAAGCTCGTTCCCGTGTTCAAGACCTCACTTCGGGGGAGATTGTTAGCCTTAATTTATTGAGTCGAACAAGGAAGCTCGGTCACTCTACGATGGAGCTTCGGTCTTTAATTTGTTAATGTTGTAACAGGATAAAATCGGGAATCGGGCTCGATAGTTAATCTAATATTGTATATGTTTCGGGTTTAATCCCAAACAAAACCCGAGCTCGGGTCCTAGTTAAATATCCCACGCGTCGTAGGGATATATATATATAGATATTTTCCTAAGAAAATATCTAAGTAATCACAAATATCTTTTTTTCTAAAATCTTTTTCTCTCATCTCTCTTTTTTCTATCATCTCTCTTTATCCTTTCTTGTTTCGATTCGTGTTATGAAGTGGAAGTGTTAATCGGGTTCCTACAATTGGTATCACGAGCCACGGGTGGGTCTAGTGTTCTTGTTGTTGTAAGCTTATTCGAGCTTATTTGGTTCGGCTTAGAGGATTATTTTTTTACATACGGCTTATTTTTTTTTTCTTTGCATCAAAAACTTTTTATACCCTTTGGGCTATCAAACTACTTGTTTTTTCTAACACATATTGAGGGCTTTATTCTCAATAAGGGTGCATTTTTGTTGTGTTTTGCGTCAAAGTGAAAGAACAAGTAAAATAGATTTTTTAGGTTGGCGTTTTTTTTTTCTTTATTTCTCCTTTCTAGCTTCATCTTTTTAAGTTTTAATAGCGTAGTCTTGTTCTATATCAAGAGCTAATACCGTTGCTTAAAATTAGCTTATTTGCAAGCTTATAGTCGAGCTTATTTTTTTTTTGTTGGCTTCTTTTTTTGTGTGGTCCAAACGGGTTCAACAAGACAAGAACACCGATCTAGTTTTTTCAAGGATAGCCGAACAAGGGAAAACTTGAACAACCGAACGAGTGGAAAACATGTACAACCGAACGAGTTTACATCTCTTAGAACCGAATTAGACAACACCTCTACAACCGAACGAGTGAAAACTTGTACAACCGAACGAGTGAATTTCACGAGAGCCGAACGAGTGAACTTTTGTAGAGCCGAACGAGTTCTCGACAAGAGTGAGCCGAACGAGTAAACATCTCAAGGACCGATCGAGTTGAATTTTTTTGGACTGAACGAGTAAAAATCTCAACGACCGATCGAGTAATTTTTATTACTTGAGCTGAACGAGTTTTTTGCTACGTTGAACAGATCTAAAACACACAAGAACGATTTCTTCAACGTTTTTTTTAATAATTTTTGGTTTTTCCGGTTTTGAGTGACGTTAAACGACATGTACTAATAAATAACATAGACGTTGGTGTTCGTGATTCATTTTCATCACGTGGTAATATTTGGTTTTTTACCGACGATAACCTTGCGACTCCGCGAGATCAAATTTACAAACGTTGCATCTTTTCTCATATTTATCAACTTTCAAATTGAAGAAGAAGTTAAACAGGAGGGAACACGCTTTTTTATCACACTACTAGTGTTAACAGACCAAAGCTTAAGAGCTATCAAGTGAAAGATAAGGTCATGCCAAACATTAGTCAAGTGAAGTTTACAAAGAATGGAGGTAGAAAGACCATCATAGGACTTCTATCTAGTATTTCTAAGAAATACAAAGTCTGTAACGCGTCTAATGATAGTACAAACTCCATGAACTTCCGAATGCAGATTCTGTTTGTGCTGAATGTGGAACATGTGTGTTTAATTCTAATCATGATGCTTATGTTTCTCGATACTTGAAAGACGTGAATGCTAGAACTAAGAATTCCTAATGTAGTACCTATTATTTGCTAGAAAACCAAAGAGAAAAGCAAACACATCTCGTTGCAACACCCATCAGAAAACAGCGAGCATCAGATACCACTATTCAAAATCCAAGAGTTACTATAAAGAAGTTTAGTGAGAATAACAAATCATAGACGGAAATGGTGGATAGCTAAGGAGATGTCCATCAAGGTTAATACATAAGACACAAAATCCACTATAAGACCAAAAAGAAATAGGATGACCTAAGATTAGGAAAGCTGATGTGAATCAACAAGTATTAGTCCCACTATAGACATTGTCTCAATGATAACTAATATGTTCTTGAAGATATCAATTCCTTAGGATCCATTTTGTTCCATTTATCCAATCGTCTTCTAATTTTTCTCTTGCAGATTGTACAACATCATCCTATTCATTGTTGACTCTGGATAGCACAAAGCATAATGAAGGGCAATCTCAAGCGTTATGTAATTGTTGTGGAGAAATTGTAAGTGTACTGTTCGCTTTGGAATGTTTAAATGACTTTGAACACACAGTTCAAGCCTCTGATCGTCAATGTCAAATGGTGTCTCTAAAAAATAACACTTCAGGCCCCGTCCTTAATGTCAAAAGACTTTTGATACACTACAGATCAGCCTTGGTCATCATGGAGAATGAACTTTTGTTCACATCAGTTCAGGCCTCCGTTCTTCATCAAATACTTCTGATCATAACCGCTTTCAGAACTTTCGATTCAAACCACAACAATGAACAGTCAAGCTCAAAGACTGGGTTCCCAAAGTTGTTCCTTAAGCAAACAAGACAGCTAACATCAAGACAAGCATTTGAATACAAACCACCATCAGATAGCAATGCAGAGGCAACAGGGAAATAAATACAAAATGAAAAAAGCAGAAAATTCCACAAAAGATTTTCTCGACAAGTCATCTTGGAAACGAAAACATTTACGTGCTTAGAAATGTCGATTAACTTGACACGTGTGTAAATGAAGTTTCGAGCGAGAGTTCAAATAGTTTCAAACATGTCATTTCTAATCTTCTAAATGGCTTTATGTCAAATGTCAGTACAATAGCCCGACATCAATAAAGGGAAGTAATATAACTATATCCTCACAACGAGAAAATTCACGTTTCTCGGTCGTGAGCTGTTCTTACAAGACATTCCAATATCTTAAGTCAAGAAAAGAAATAGTGAACGTACAGTGTCGCTACCCTTAACATAAGAAAGGAGAAGTCCTCTAACATCTGGTTTTTCAAACGTTGAACTGATTTTTCAAGAATTTCTCCATTGGCAATATCATAATCTTTCAAAATTGTGTGTTCAACACTCCAACCCTCACAATTATTTCAAAGACAACAATTTTTCAAATTGTTCCTATTTTTGAGGGATTTTTTGAAAAACAAAGTTTTAATGTTCTTAGTGATACATCAACATCGACAATTCTTATAGTATTCAAAACTATCAAAATGTTCCAAACCCTTCATGCTGATATGATAAATTTCTCCCACAAAATTTTCAAGACAATTTAATCACAGAGGTATTTCAAAAACTAAGTGTTTTATTATTTAAAATAAGTGGGAGAAAATGTAATTAAAATATGAACTATTACGCCTCAAGGTGCTGAACAAGTAAGAAAAGGTTTAATGGTTCGATCCTATACCCACAACATCTTAATTTCACGCCGAATAGGAAGTCATAAGGTGGTTAGTTAGTGAATCATCCAATGATTCCAACCAGAACTCTTAGGATCATACCCAAGGATAATCCAAAGTTAGAAATAGCAAGTTCCTTAGTATGAATTGGAGAAGAAGAATATGGAATAAAGCCGACTAAGATTGAGTAACACTGGAACAATCACAACATGGTGTAGTTAAGTTGACATCTGGTAAGCATTTAAGGCGTTGAACGATTAAAAAAGAAATGTATGGATAATGGTCTAAAGAAAGAAACCCTACCACACAACTTAAGGCAGAAACCAGGTCAATACATATCTGTCAGACTCACAAGTTGATTGCTGACACTGAAAATGACATCATGGACCAGTGATGCAATGCAGCAACCCTTTCCGAGCCATTCGGGTTTCTCTCACAGAAACTTGTCACATTCGTTACGGAGATACAAACAATATCTATTGACTCTCACTCCGAGATTTGTTGAATTGAATAGGTGGCAAAATGCACCATCCTCCGAGTACTAAAACCAAAGGCACTAATCGAGTCCTAGAGCCAATAAGATCCAATAAAAAATCATCGTTAGTGGACAACAACCATTTTTCAAACACTATTTGAACATTCATTAGTTTCACAACAGTTATCAGAGTCCTACGCAATAACAAATATGATAAGTTTGCCAGAACGATCCGAGTGATCCTTAATGTATTCAACATGAAATTGGAAGATCCTTGCTTGAGTCAGCATCAAACAAGCACTTGGAAGGTGACTGCCAGATCCTAAATTGAATCAAACTTGTGACAACTGGATATACGTGTTGGTTCCAAGTAAATGAAGTTGACTGTTTGATAATTTTGATAGAAAACATGACACTCTCGATGTTTACAAAAACTCTTTAACGAGTGACACGTCGATTGATTTTCAAATCAATTTTCTCGTTTATCACTAACGTAAACCTGCAGGTCAAACGGTGGTAACAGACAACCTCAATCCCATTCAAATGCTCAATACTACGAGACAATACTATCTAGAAGCGTCAGATTAAAAGACAAAGACTACCGCAAACTCCGATTTGAAGCTTTCAAGATAAAGCAAAAGTATAGGAGCAAGTAGGTCAAAGACACAAGAATCGCAAGATGACAAAGACGAAAAGATAATGACAAAGCACAAATTCAAGATTCGCAAGCATGAAGGAACAAGCCTACAACAAAAAATGAAGACAAAAGACCAAGAACACTCGAGCTAAACACAAAAGCAATCTTACTGATCTCATGAAGGAGTGTCATCAATGAACTCACTTCGGGGGAGATTGTTAGCCTTAATTTTATTGAGTCAATAAAGGAAGCATGTTCCCGGGAGATTGTTAGCCTCAATCTTGTGGTAAGACTTGAAGCACAATGTTTGTTGGTTTAATGTCACACCCTTCATGAATCTTCTCTGCATCTATGAGTTCATCATACGTTCTATCTTTGACTGTTGCAGGTGCGGTTGCAGTTCCAGGTACTGTAACAGTGCCATACTTGAAAGGTCCATTAAGAACTGAGTTCATGAGAAGCTTTCTGCGTTCCTTTACTTTGATGTAAAGTAGCATACGGCTTACCCAAGAACTGTACTAAGCCGTGTCAAGTATAAGGGGATGGTTGTTAGCCCCGCTACAATCACATTCTTCGCCAATGATAAGCTTATCATGAATTACTTGATGTGTGAAATGAAATGATTAGATCGATTCAGTAATTAATGAGAATTGTGTTAAAGTGTTGTTGTTGTTATAAGTGATTAAGTCCTTGTTATTTCACGGGATTTTATAAATCTTGATTAAAATGACAAAATAAGAGAGTATTTGTAACCCTTTCCCTTTTTGTGTTTTGAATGTTCTAATTTAGTCCTTTGACTATTTGACGTTTGTCAGTTCCGTTAGAACTTGTACCGTGTTGACGGTGGTGAACTAATGAGATTGAGGTGATTTATGGTTATGTATAATAATCTCTTTTAAGGGTATTATTATGTTGATTGTGTTTTGGGTGGTTTAACCCATGCGATGACATCAAATAACGTCTATTTTATAGCATCATTTATCCCATGTAATTAAACCATTTTGTATAATTATTGCAAAGAATTGTTACTTAATCGTTGTATTTGGAGAAATTCAGTAATTAAAGGAGTATTTTGTGAAGTTATGCTAAAAGGCACGCATTTTGGAGCTTAAATGAAGAGTTCGAGAATACTGCCAATATGCCGTATTATTTTAGACCTATATGACGTATCCAAGACTTTGACGACTTAAAGGACCATTGCCTGACTTTGAAGAATACACCGTATCCACATCAACGATACGGCATATATAACACTTTGGTCAACGAAGAAGAATCAACTAGTTTTACCTTAATACTCCATATCCATCAAGAAGATACGGTGTATCCGTGCCTACACTTCACAAATAACCAATAAGGATTAGAGACCCAATACGTCGTATCCAGGAGACATCAATACGCCGCATTCATAATATAGTAATAACATATTCTAGAAGATATCAAACATGGTCCTTACTCTAAGAAATCCCCAATACGCCGTATCCTACATTGCTTGATATGGCGTATCGACGAGTTTCCAGACTCTTAGAAAATAGACGATCCTAAACTTAATTTTAGGTATGCAAGTGAATCCCTAAACCACCAAGTCGACCAAGAGATGAATAAAGGAGCCTAGAAGGTTAGAAAAGAGCCTCAAGATCATAGGAAAACTCTTGTAATCTTCGCGCAACCGAATACGCATTCGATTAAGGTTTCTTTATTTTTATCGTTCATATATCAAACCGTGTGTATTTTTACAGTGACTATCGGCTGATACCTTTAGGTATCAACCACGTTTAAGAAGATCTAATGTTTGGTTTGTTTATCTTGATTGCTTAATTTATCATTGATTGTTTATGTTTATAAATTTATATTCGTTTACGTGCTTAAGTATGCGACCTATCATTCAACTGGGTCTAGTCCTACATATTTCATGCGCTGCAACTTTGGTGTTGTTTGGGCGTAGGCTAAGAATCTGGGATAGCTCTTCATATTGTAATTTATATATCTAGAATCATAGGATCACAAATATTGACCTATCATTGCCTTTAGTTTAGTGAGCTTAGTTGAGTCATAAGGTGACCTTGGTATCAATGAGTACGTTCTTATTCCATTGGTAAGGACTCGAACAGTGAACTACTAGTATATAAAGAGCCGTTAAGTAGTAAGTGTGAACACCCCCATTTTATTGAAATATAGCATCAGAACAATCTGGGGTATTACTTCATGGATCAATAGATATAATCATAGAAAATGACTCATAAAGAGACGTTTTAGAAAATTTAGTAATCATTCAATATAATTAGAGTTTTACAAAAGCAGGTCCCAAAATCTAGAAATATAAAGTTTGAATGATAATAGTTTAGCCCTCTCTAAGTCTGTGCCACTCCGTGCCATAGTTTCCTCAATTACCTGAGATAAACATGCAAAAAGGATCAACACAATTGTTTGAGTGAAATACATAGGTGTTATGAAAATAGGTTTGAATACAAGTTATCAAAATAGTGGGTTACGTTGTTATACACACATAAGTGTAATAATTGCAATGAGTACAATTATCATGGAAAACAATATTATCATGGAAAACAATATTATTATGGAAAACATTATTATTGCCCTAAGCTCATGAATCACATATTTAAACTCAATAGAACCGGGAGCCTCTATCTGAAGACATACTGGGAGCTACTACCCAAAGAGATACTGGGAACTATTACCGAAAGAGATACTAGGAGCTATTACCCAAAGAGATACTGGGAGCTATTACCCAAAGAGATACTAGGATGTCTTATGGAAAGATGGAGGTAACTTAGGCAATAATATATCACGATAGCATATAGTTGGAAAAACACTTGTATTCATAGTTTATAGCATGAATCCCCTACGGGATTTAGAAAAAATATAAAGATGGGACTATTCACAGTAATGGAACCATATCATATATCAAAATCACTTGTGTTTAATTTGTATAAAACAAGCATGTATCCCCCTCTTGGGTTTATAAAACACGTAAATAAGTAAAGGCGGGGCTGTGAACTTTACCTTAACAGTACAGGGAAATCTGATTGATGGCAAAAGTATATCAAGTGAAAGTAACGGCTTTGTCACGCAACCTGAAGTAATATGTCAAGTCTTAGTGTGATGGTTTATGTTTCAAAACTTCATGATGTTTAACGTATTACTTTGATTTATCAATTTATGGAAATATTGTATCATTGTTTCGGAGCTATCAAAATCCAGAGGCCACGTAGTATCGTTTGAGGATCCGGAGACACTTTAAATCGTAAACCCAGCAAACTCGTCAAAACAAATACCCAAATGGAACCCTCACATGAAATTCCCTAGTAACGTGATACGATAAGATTTTAAGTTTCTTTAAAAGTTGGTCGATGATAAATTACGTTAAATATATAACGTAATTGTTTTATAATGTGTCGATCGATGATTAATAACGATTATTGTGTCGCGGGTATTAATAAAATCGAGTTTTATAATATTAATATATATTTTTATAATTGTATAAAAATATTATATTTTATATTTTCAAGTTTACAAAAATGGCAATATATACCCTTGGTTTATGATCTTTCACAAGTTTAGTCTTTTAAGTATATATATATTAAACCTTTAACTTTGAAACTTGGCAAGATAAGTCATTATAGTTATAACTTTAGGAAAATGACATGCTCAGCCCCTTTAGTTATAATTTTTAGAAAGTTACGATATATACCCCTTGCATGGAAATAATTTACAAATCAAGTCCAAAAAGCCATGCAAGCTTATTTTAGGGTTCCAAATGATATTTGCAGGTTATAGCTTATTAGAATAAGCTAAAATAAGATGTTTTAATGTAACAAAAGTTTAGAAAAAGTATTCGTTAGCTAGAAAATCAAAACGGGTCATTTTTAGGGTTTTAATAAAAACACATGGGTTTGAGGATTCAAAGCTTCAAACGAGAGTTTACATATGATCTTAAGAGTATTATGAACATTCTAATACAGATTATAAGCTTATTGAACAAGATTTAAGCTTACTTGAGCTAGAAAACTGGTCGAAATCGGGTTTTCCGTGTTTGTACGCCTTAAAACAACTTCAAGGGCTCCATTTCTTGATATCTTATCTTCCATGTCTAAGCTTTAGAGACTTAACTTGAACCTTTATATGTCTGAAGTTAGAACTCCATTTGAGTGTGATAAGTTTTTGAGGTGTGATTGTGAATGAATGGGTTTTTGGCTATTAAAAAGGCTTGAAATCACCTTGTGGCCGGAAAACTTAGAGAGTGTATTTAAGGTGCTATAGAGTGATGACTAAGAAAGGATATAAAGTGTGTATTGTAGGCTATGGAGGTAGAATATGCAATGTGGAAGGTTTTTAGGGTGTTCCAGTTACATATAAAGTTACAGAGGAGGTGATTTATGCAAACTTGTGGCCAAGTGTGTGAATAAGGTCTTGTAAGTGCGTAAGATGGCTGCTAGGTGATGTCATAGAGGTGATAGGATACTGTTCTTGAGGTGTTGGTTTGCTTAAAATGGGTAGAAATGAAAGAAAAAGGTTATCGGGTAGGTTTAGGGTTTTGGGTTATGGTTTTTGGTTTAATTTTGAGTTAGGTTTAGGATTAAGGATAGTTTAGGGTTTAGGATTAGTGTTAAGATTAAGGTTTAGGGTTTAGGATTAAGGTTTAGGGTTTAGGATTAAGGTTTAGGGTTTAGTTTTAGGTTTAAAGTGAAATTAGGGTTTTAGAGTTTCATTTAGGGTTTATGGTGTTAGATTAGGTTTTAGAATGATTTAAGTATTAGGTTTAGTGTTTTAGAAGTTCATGCATTAAGTAAATTTGTACCTTGTGTTAAAGTGGTGTGTTAAAAACTAGAATAATTTGGAGGAAAATGACCTAGTTTGACTATCTTACATTTATAGACTTATACACGAGTTTAATGTGTTATACATTAACTTGGAGGGAAAGTAATGTAGTGCTATGATACTTGTACACATGCTTTAAATAATTGTACATTCATTTTATATGTATACATTACATATAATTAGGGTTTTGATATAAACGTTTACGTTTAAAGCTTGTTTTTGATAAACATTTGAAAGTACGTTATAAATGATAATAACTTGGTAAAAATGAATATTAAGATATAGACCTCTGACATAATTAGGATGTTTACATGAAGTAAACATAGAATGGAATAGGCATCGGTATTTTGTGAGCTCGTTTACTTTAAAATGTAAACTAGTAACATAATAAGAATGGAATAAAAACGAAAAATATTCTCGTGAAAATGGTTGTACTTAATATAGTAAGTAGATATTACATTGATGAAAATACTAGAAAATTACGGGTTGTTATAAAGTGGGTAAAGTCTCCATGAGTTAGGGTTTAGTAAAAGCACCATTATTAATCTCCTAAGATAGATTATAATCAAAAAATGCTTGCTTTATGCGGATGCGTCTAATTGTGACAGAATTAGCGTGTCTAGGTCTTAGGAAGAAGTACCGCCTAAGTCTAGGAATGATATGCCCTTCGAGATAAGACAATCATTGCACTAAATAAACAAACCTGCGTTTTATCAGATTATTCATGGTTGATACGTTTTCCTTACATTAGTTCTTGACTGCTTCTCTATCGTTTGTTTGTCTTCTTGTTGTGTGTGTTTATTGCTTTACTTGTCACCAAAACCTTAGGTTAGATAACTAAACCTCGTGCCAGTCTCGTAGGCTGAAAACCCTCTTTGTATAAGTTTTTAGTGGGTTAATTAGATAACAAAAATACTGATAGATTAGGAATTAACGCTCTCGCTCTTAGTGATCGACACCCTACTTACCAATGAAACTACCATTGACCGGGTATACTACCCGTTAAAATGTTGTTTTTAGGTATAGTTGGCATAAAATAAATAGTAAAACTTGATACATAAATAACACCTACACAATGACACATCATGAGCTTCTTTAGTTAATGCCACATTAGATAGCAGCTCAATTCCTTTACCTCTAGCAACATACACCTTTTCCTTCTTCTTAGATAATGGCATCTCAGGAGTGTCCTAATACAACACGTCCGACAAAATAACAAGTATAAGAATTATTACTCTTGCTGAGCTTAGTAGACTTCTTTGCAGGTCTCTTTACTCTCTTTGACTTCCTTGTAGGTTCTTCAGGTGAAACTAGGACAGCTAGAAAGTTTGAGGAGAAAGCTACTTCTTGAACTTTTTCCCTCTTAGAGGTGTAGCTCTGTAGCAAACCCAAGGTAAGTCTTGTAAGCTTTGGTTTCCTTCATCTCAAGATTGGTCAATGATTCAGGAAGAACAACACCATAGATTTGAGTTGCTTCTTTTGCAGAGACAAATCTTAGAGTGTTTATCAGATAGTCATCTTTGGAGGTGTGCATCCTAATCTTGTTTCTCTAAGAGACTGTCTTGTCTTGAGTAAGGAAGTAGTGAATGATAACTTTGGTAAATCGAGGGTAGTACATCTTCTCTTGCTTTTTGTAGGCTTTGTTGTCAAAATTGTTAAAATGAAATCTTCCAAAAGTAAGATTCAACATAGTCCACATTCTTCTCCATGGTACATACCCCAAAGATTTAGTGGCTTGAGAGACGAAGCTTGTCAAGACCAGTTGTCTTTCCAGATAAACTTCTATTAATGAGAGCAGCAAAAGTTCTCCAAAGTTGATGCATCTGATCAACAACAACATCATTGAGTGAATTGATTTCCTAGTGTGAACCAAGATGCTCTTAAGAAAGTCACAAATTTCATCAACAGTAGGATTTAACAAAGTCCTTGACCTATACCTCTAGGGCATATCTTAAAGATATCTCTGAAGATTTCTAGATTGAGTTTGAATCTCTTCCTTTTGTCTATTTTGAATCTGTAGAAAGTGTCATGCTTGTAAACAGAATCCCAGAATTAATGCATGTAGACTTCTAGAACATTTGCAGTGATGAGAAAATTAAGTCGCATGGACGTTATAGCAAGACATCAGTACGACTATTGAAATTTGGTTTTCTCTCTATATCTTTCCAGATGAGTCTTCCGTGCATTTTCCTAATCTCAAGTCTTTTCTCCTTAGGAACAAGTTCCAGATCAAGTTTGATTTGTTGAGCAGTAATGGAAGACATGATTCTGCTAAGATTTGTCAAATACATTTCATATACAAGCAAATATATATCACTGAAAGACAATCTAGATCATGACGAATGATTATAGATGTAAGACTGATTTACACTAGGAATTATGCACACAGATACTAGGCAAAATATTAACACACATGAGATCAGGAGACACACATAATCATACAACACACTAACTATAGGCAATTTAAACAAAAACCAAGGCAATCACTAAAGATTTCTAAGGAGAAACTAGACCTAAATTAAACACTAAGTGATAAGTTAAGGTTTAAGTAAACTTAGATTAGATTACGAGATTTGATTACCAAGATTACTAGATTAATTCAATTTGAAAAAAATCATGTATAATTCGCCCTAAGTATGTGTATAATTCAGCCTAAGTTGAGTACCTATGTAATAAGTTTCGCAAGTGTTACTTCAATTTATATGTTTCGCCTGTATTAAATACGTTGTGTATAGTTCCGGCTTGTAATTAAATATGAACATAAGTTCTCCGTATGTTAAATAAAGGTATAGTTCCGCCTATAATAATCCGCAGCGTATAGTTCGCCTATGCAAATGTATAGTTTGCCTACACAACAGACGTATAGTTCGCCTGTGTGTATAGTTCGCCTAGAGGAAATATACAACTATTTTTCACATTATTTCAAACAACTAAAACCATTTATTCATGACCATATAGCATCTAGGAATCCGTTTAACACATTTAATCCATGAATTAACCACAAAAATCTTGTCTTTAGACTTATTCGACTCGAATGAACACGAAAACCCAAGATATTCAAGATTTTAACATATAAGCATGTTTAAGAACACTCAAATGCACACAAACATTCATTATAGCAGTTCTAAACCCAAACCCATGAACTTTTACAAGTTCATGCCCATTTTTCCTTAGTTTGACATCAATGATCATCCAAAACGTATGAATACGTTATCCCTATTAAAAATTGTTATAGGTACAACATTTAGACCCATATAGGACTAAAACCCCTCAATCAATTTAACATTTCATCCACTTTTTAATATGACAAAAGTTAGGTCGAATTTAGGGTTTTTCGAGCATAATTCCAGGATTAGGTCAGATATATGAAAGTTTTAACATTAAAACAAGTGTACCTTAAGATTAAAACGAAGATTGAATGAGTTCTTGAAGGTTTGAAATTCAACAATGGAGGTTCAAGGGTTTAGTGTGTTCGTGTGTGTATAACAGACGAGAAGGGGGTGTTTTTGTTTTAAAACTTTTGGGTTTTGGCAAAAATGCCCCCCTAAGGTTTACTAGAGCTTCTATTTTCCTAATGAACTTTACTTAAGGTTTAAATAAGTTTCCCAAATGGCAAAACTAGCCCCTAAATTTAGTTATCAAGGATAGGTCTAACATTTTGCAATAATACCCTTAAAGCATTAAACACATAGCAAATAAAGCCCGATTGAGTTAAAATTAATTAACTCCCCATTAATTATTCACCCTTTATTTTTTAAAACCGTTTCATTTTATCACAAATTTACCTTTTTAAAGAAGATATTTGACATTTTCTCCCTCTCAAACAATGACCCGTTTTCTATTTAAAAGAGCTATAATCATTGTTTGAGTTTTCAAATGTCTTTAAAAATGATTTTTCTGATGAATTCCTGAAGATGATTATTTTATTTTTGAAAATCAACACCCAAGAAATAAGATTTCTCTCATTTTGAAACATAAGCACACTAACGCGTACACTTATGGAATATAGGAAGCACGGGTTGTGATACAAAGTAATCACAAGCCTTTACATGGTCATAAAGTAGACAATGCTTGAGAATAAATTCCCGTTGAGAGGTCAAGTTTTCTTTTTGAAATACTTGCCTTGAAGAAGATGACTGGGTTGCTATCCGAAATAATAGCAAGCCATTTTTGGCATGTTTTGAAAGCTTTTGAACTTCTGCTCAAACTTCATTTACAGCCTCGTATCATTATTAAATGACATTTCTAAGGCCGTAAATGTTATTGATTTTCAGAAGACATGCCAGAGATACATATTTTTATATTTTTCTGATTTTTTAATTTTTAATTTTGTTTTTGAAAAATTTATATAAAAGAAAAATATTTTTGTGTTTTTATGTTTTCTTATGTACATATGATACAGGATATGAGTTACCACCATCACTCGTCTGTTTCCTCTGCCAGACGTTTCAACGTTTCTGGAGACATGCTTCTCATACCGAGCTTTTAGATCAAGAAGTTGAATCTGTCTCTTGGCAAAGGTTTGGTGAAGATGTCATCCAGTTGGTATTCAGTCCAGACAAAGTATAGTTCCACGACTCCATTCTCCACTCGATCCTTTGTGAAATGGTAGCGAACATCGATGTGCTTGGCTCTTGAGTGTTGAACATTGTTGCAGCATAAAGCAATCGCACTCTTGTTGTCGCAGTATACAGAAATCTTATTTAATTGGTGTTGGATTTTCAAAATAAACATTAATTCATTAGAAAATGATTTTCAAGTACATTTGACCACTTAAGCAATGACTACAGCTCTTTAAATAGAAAATAGGTCATTGTTTGAGGGGGAGAAAATGTCAAATATCTTCTTCATAAAATCAGTTTTTTGATAAAGGAAAATGTTTTAAACAATAACGGGTTAACAATTAAAGGGGATTTAATTAAGTTTAGCTTATGTGAGCCTTAACTGTTATGTGTTTATGACTTTAGGGAGTATATATGAAAATATAAGATTCTAGGTATGATTGTTAAAACATTAGGGACTATTTGTGCCATGTGTTAAACTTAAAATGCCTAATAAAACTTAAATAAGAAACATGTAAAGGATATGAAACTTAAGGTGTGAATGTGACTAAAACAAAATTTGTTTTAATACCACCCACCCCAACCCGTCCTTTTACACACACAAACACACACTTAGAAAATTTTCCCTCCCCTCGCCCTCATTCAAAATCATCATCTCCCAATCTTCAAATTCAGTTGATATCAATTGAAAGGTATAACTAGAGACTTGTTCTACACACCCCAAACAACATATATCTTGATCGAATCATGTTTTTAAGCGTTTTTAATTCGAAAAACCCTAAAAATTGATATAGGGTTCTTCAAAATTAAAAGTGTGCAAAACATTAAATTGATTGAGGGGTTTTGTTCGTTTGGGTGTGTTATTCACTCATTTAAAATAGTTTTTCATTTGTTTAATGTTTGATTGAGTTTTGTTTGATTATTGTACATGAAAATTTAGGTTTAGGAAAAATATTGTAAAATATTTGTAGGCTTGGTGTGGGTTAGTACTCATGTATATCCTTGAATGAAATAGAGTTATAAAATCCATAGCTTGTTTGTAAATTCTTGGTTAAATGTGTAAGATCATGTGTTATATGCTCGTTTTTGCTCATTGATGATGATTTTGTGGCCATTTGTTGTTATGAATGTTCCTTAGTGGTAAACAATTGATGTGAATGATATTTGAACATGTCTTGATACATATAAAATAATGTTTGTGGTAATATATGCTATGAAGACGAATTAACAAACTGCCTTTATGAGGCGAGTTAACAATACCTACTGAAGGCGAGTTAACAACACTCCCTCAAAAGGCGAGTTAACAACTCTGCTTTACGAGGCGAGTTAATAACTTGGCTTCACAAAGCGATTTAACAACATTTTTAAGGAAGCACTCTGTTCTTTAGTACAAACACGTGTCTTTTTTATTGAATCAAACTGCTCTTTAAAAACCTGTTTCACACGATTAATTTCTTTACAAAGACGCTCGTTTTCCAAAAGCAATTTTGCCACACTATTCTCCAGTTCCATACTTTTGGTCTCAATTTCACAATAATCATAATTCACATTCTCTTCCTTGGACTTTTTTCTCGTTGATTTTATAATTTCCTTTAACTTACAAATGGTAGTGACTTTGTCTTTTAGCTGAGCTTTCAAATTACTATTTTTAAAAAAATCTAGAATTTCGAGAGCAATTTGATTATTAGAAGATTCATCTTTTTGAAAAAATTCTTGATTAAGATGTATTGAGAATTCAAGAGAAATACAATATTCTTCAAGTTGTGAGTAACTTTTCAAAAGATCATTATGCGCATTTTGTGATTTCAAATTGAAACACTTATCACAAGATTCATTTCGCTTTCTTTCCATATTCACAAAATTCACCAATCAAGACATAGAATTCATCACGATGAAAAGAACATCATGAGACATGATTTTGTTTTGTAAGATCGATCATTTTCCAAAAGCAATTCTTTCTTAACAATTTCCAAACATGTGTTTTGTCAACTGAATGACTGTTGTACAGCACAGCGTTCCATTTTGGTCAAAAACTGTCTATACTTCCATTATTTCATTTAATATTGATCAATGAACACATTGAAGATGTCCTTTTAAAATTTTAGAAATGTAAAAATTCATTGTTAAAAACATGCTTTAGTATGTTCAACCCCACATACACCTTTGTATGAAAGCATCAGGTGATCCTTATCTTCATCTTCACCACGTTGTCAAACCTAGGAAGGTGTGGAAAATCTTTAAGCTTTTTAAGGCTTTCATTCACCAAGCTTACCTTAGGATAAGTTCCTTAAGGAGCTTCTATTTTGACAAATGATGCATCAGAAGGTTACTGTAGGATTGGACATACGCAACCAGAAGCATATTCAACTGACAATACTGATATAGGAGAAATATGTTTTCCCAAAATCATTAATAGTCTATTTAATTTTTCATAATCAATAGGTTTATGAGAAATTGTTTGTTTAATATGGCCCTGAATCCTTTTCTTTTTGCAGACATTTTTGATCAACTCTCTTCTTCAAAATCAATGTTTCCTCATCATCAATCACAAGCAATAACAACATGTTTAGCAGACATAACAATACCAATCATTACAAGGATTTGGTTAATCTGCTGAGCTTTCTTGAGATACATAAACGGATTTTGATAACCTAGAGCTTGTTTGTGTATATTATCATAAAAGGCTTGAGGTTTAGTTAACATGTGCACTGTTTAAGCCGATTGACATACTTTAAAAATAATATTATCAAGTTCCTTTATCTTCTTTTCCAAATCAATTTCGTTTTCCATATATTTATCTTCCTTTTCTTTGGATTCACTTTTGAAAACAGTGAATGTTTGCAATAAACATTCCTTTTCTTTGATTTGTTTTGAAAGATTTTGCTCAAGTGAGTCAACTTGTTCTTTCAGTGCAAGCTTCTCCTTAATCATATCATCCATTTGAGAATCAATCATTTTTTCATGACTACTTAAATCAATATTAAGACGTTGTTCAAACGTTTTGACTCGTTCTTTATACCTCTCTAGCTCAGCGGTTACTGATTCATTATTTTGTTCCTTATTAGCCTTTTCCCAATTATTTACATGATTAATCATTTGTTCAGACATTTGTTCAATCACAGATAAGATCATTGAATCTTGTTGTGCCTGCAAATTAGTAACTTGAACATTTTTCTGTTATGTTTCTTGCAAATATTATACGGAATGATATTGCTATCACTATGTATCTCATTATCTGGAAAATACATAACTGGTGATTGTTTAAAATCCTACAGTGCATGCACACTTTGATTTTCCATATCATTAAGATAGGTTTCCGAATGAGGTACCTCTGAGATAACGTCAAAACCATAGTTAGAAATGTTGGCCATGAGAACCGCTTTTGCATTTAAGATATCATCATAGTCAGAATCATAACTATCAAGATCCTCTGTCTGAAAAGCAGCATCGATCTTTGGCTCCAAATCTTAATCTTTTTTGACCATGTCAATCACGTCACAAGATGAACCATTGATCAATCAGCCGGTGGTAAGCTTCGTGACCGAAACCAATGCTTTCTCCTTATACCATGCTACATTCCTTGGTCGCTTAGGCTGAGTGCATTGCCTAGCCATATGTCCTTCACTTACTGTTTGTAGCATTTAACATCCTTGATGTTCACTGCAGTGTTTCCCCCCATAAGTAGTAGCATTACTCTTATAACCAGTACCAGAATAACTTTGACCTTTTCTCCCCTAAACTTGTTGCTCTGTGACCCTGCCATCTTGAATAGTGGCTTGGTTTCTTAGATTCGATGAAGTTCTAAGTTGATTATTGGTTGAGGGGAACCTTGAAGAAGCTACAATTGTTAGAAAAGCCATTGCCTTATTGAGACAAGCAATTGGATCATCTCCTGGAGAAAATACCGGAATAGCAAGACTTGAGTCCACAAGAGGTGATTTAGTTATAGGTTGTCTAAAAGCTTGAGGTGATTGATAAGAAATTTGTGGAATAGATGTGGTTTGATTGATTTTTGAGACTGATATGGATATGATGGTGGAACGGATGAATGATTGAATTGAGATTGTGATGGATAAGTAGATGAATAATGTTGAGTGGAATGAATTGATCCATATTGAAATGGTGGAAATTATTGTTGAAGTTGATTATTGTTGTATGAAGACTGATAAGTTTTGAAGTGAGGTGGTGTCATCTGCTAATTTGCAATAAATGTAAGTGGATCTTGATTGAGTTCACGCAGTAGACGGACTTCATTTGCATGGAGTTTGTGTTGTTCAAGATATGCATGAAGCTGATCAAAGTTGGTAGTATGCAAATCTTTTACAAGCTTGACATCAGTCACAAACTTACTCTATTCAGTTGTAAGACTGTTTAAAAACTTTGTATTAACTTGAAATTGCTCCATTTTCATGTTGTAAATGCTCATGTCATTAATCAACTGAGTGAATCTCAAGTAATACTTATGAACGTGATTCCCTTCGCGATGTGAGTAAATACTTACAAATGCTCAATACAGTTTTACCACTCTCTTTCTTTGCTTAGTCAAAGGAGGGTACTTGCATCAGTAATTGAACTCTCTCCCATAAAAATCCTTGGTAACTATTGGTGATGATTCACAAGTGGAATTAGTATCAGCTGTAGACTCTTTGAAGGAATGATATGTTGCCTTATATCATAATCAGGCTTGAATTTTTCTCAGCACCAGATAATTCAGCATATTTCTTTGTTCTGGTCACCCCATTCTCTTCAATAGTAGGCTAAATGAGTTGACCGTTTTCAACTAATTTAAGTATCATTCTTCCGTGCTCTCTGTTTTACATGTATAGTTCCATTATACTTTTCCAAGAATCATATAGGTCCTTATCCAACATTGGTGTACGATTGGCAGCACCGAAGAGTATCATATACTCTGCAAGAGTATTCTTTTGTCCAAGTAGAATCATTGAATCCATGTTGATTTGATGTTTTAAGATTACTTGTGGATCGAAAGGTGATTGAAAGTAATTATGTTTTTAGTGTGTTGTCTTTTGAGTGTTGTAAGTCTTGAAACTACACAGGATTATACAACTCTTGATAAAACCGGGAAGAAATTGGAATGTTTCATGGGATTTTACAAATCAAAGAGACAAACCGTATAATTTACTTTAGCAAATTTGAGTTGTTAACTTAAGTTCAAGTGAATTAATTTTCCTTATAGAAGTTGTTAAATCGCCTTGTAAAGGGAAATTGTAAAATGCCTTCTAAAGGAAAGTTGTTAAATCGCCTTTGTTTGTATAGTTATTAAATCGCCTTTACTTGAATAGTTGTTAAATTGCCTTTCAAAGGACTATCGTTAACTCGCCTTGCAAAGACCTTTGTTAATTAGCCTTACAAAGACATTTGGCTTATATCATCCTTGCAAAGACCATGGTTAAAGCCACAGTTGCAAAGGACCTTTGTTAAATTGCCTTGTGAAGAGACCTTGTTAAATTGGCTTACAAAGAGAAATTGATAAATCGCCTTGTACAAAGAACTTGTTAATTCGCCTTGAACTGAAGAGCTGTTAATTCGGCTTGTAAAGAGAAATTGATAAATATCCTTGTATAAAGAACTTGTTAATTTGCCTTGAACTGAAGAGCTGTCAATTCGTCTTGCACTGAAAGTTTCTAAATTGCCTTCCAAAGCACAATTGCTACTTCGCCTTCAACTAGATGAAAATCAAATCTTTCAAAACAAAAAAAGACACACTTTTGATTATTTTTTCCCAAAATTTCTTGTACAACAAGTATTACTAAGCCTATACGTACCTTAAAAATGCAAACTTTATGGTTTTTAAACCAAAAATTTTGAAATCAAGAATTGTACTTTATAACACTTTCGAACACAAAAAATGCACAATTCTTTGATGTTTTCTTTGATTCTAATCTTGTACACCTATATCCAAGGATACTAGATCAGATTTACCTATGTAAATGATCTTTTAGTGTACAAAATAGCTTCGAAAACAAGATGAATAAAAAGAAAATGGCACGGTTAACAATAAAAAAATGAAACAAAAACAAAAACAAACACAAAAACTAAACCAATCACTCCTTGGCTCTTGATACTAATTATAGAATTCTAGTAATCTATAACACCAAAGAACAATAAAGAAATCTAAAGAGAGAAAGTAGATGGGAGGATGGTTCTAGTGAGAGAAAGTAACAAAGAAAGAAAGATTAGATTATGCGTGTAAAATGAACCAACTAACACCCTCTCTATGTGTGGAGAGGGTATTTAAATAATAGCAAGGGGCCGACCATGGGCTTTCCATGAGCCTTTGGCCCGGTTAGCTTACTAACATTTCATATGATTAATCTACGAGCTATGACTAACTATATTGGAAGTGACCGATACTTTTCGTATTCCTAACAACTTTGCCTTTAAGATGTTTTCATATCCTCATTCTTTATCGTGGATCCATCTTGATTTGTCTTTTAAAGCTTCTAACCAACATACTCATACTTCTCTTAACATCTAACAGTCTTCCTCATATAGAACTCTCAATTTGATCATAAGCTTGATGATTTGAGGAAGTTCTTTGATTTATCAGATTTGCAAAAGTGTATCTTTGACCTTTGAGTATGAGTAATGAAGGTATGAATATGGCAGTGTTCTTGCTTCTGAAAGGTAGAGATGTTGTTGTTGTTGTACATACTTCACATAAAACAACCCGTAGAAGCTAAAATTATAAACCAGAGTCAATTAAGTCTCGGTTGTTGTATACATCAAAGTCAACTAAGTCCCGAATGTACACATTTCTTTTCCTTGATTGTTGTTTGTAGAAGATGAATGAAACAATGTAAGATTAATAACAATCTCCCCCATCATTTGTGTGACATCATAAGAGACCTTGGTAATCCAACAAATCACTTGAGTAAATCAAGGAAATGTTGTTTGTGTTTTTGAAACAACATTCCTAAATAAGATAAACACTAACTACTAAATCACTTAGATTGCTAGTTAAACACTAAAAATGGTCATTAAACAATTCATTTACAAATTAGACACACCACACCTAACCCCCCTAGCGACCTCCGGTTAGCGTTGATTGATGTTTGCAATGGTAGGTATTTCCCATTTTCATCATTGTGAATACTATTAATTAAGTATCACTCTTGAATGTTTTGCGCAATGTCACAAAGACATGTAATGTCACATAGACATATAAGCGACTCTTGTATTTTTTGTATCATTGATGTTTGATACAAATGTAGTTTTATGTCCTATGTAAGATTTATGATTTGATCTCATTTGGCTCTAGACTCGATAAGTGAGTTTTGGTTTTAGCGATCGGAGGCTAGAGCAGACTTCCACCTTTTCAATATCAACAATCTCGGAGTGAGATTGTCAATAGATTATGCGTTTAATCTCGTGACAATGAAACCAAGAAAATTGTTTTGATGAGAATCTTAAAGTGGATGATGGGAAGGGTTATGCATTGCATCACTGGATCCATGACGTCTTTCTTCAATACCAAATATCATCTTTGTGATTACCAATAAATTATGCATTGACCCGATTTTTGCCTAAGTTTATGGAGGGTTCATTTCTTTTCACCCTTTACATAATTTTTCTTTTTCATTCTTCAACCCCTTTAATGTCTACCAAGACGTCATTACTATCATCATTTTGTGATTGTTTCGATGGTAGCTCATGCCTTAGTTGACATTATTCCCATTTTCATTCTACTCCATCATACCTAAGGACTTCTATTCTATCTATGGAATGTCCCTGGGTGGATCCCTCTGGTTCTGGTTGGATCATAAGATAATACCTAACCTTACCACCTTAATCCTTCTTTGATCATTGTGAGGGAGTTGGTTGTTGGGTATTAAGATCAAAACTATAAAACCTTTTGAAAATCAATCAAAGTGTTTGATATAAATCAAAACTTTTAACACTTTGAATGTTTCACGTTTAGAAATAAACTCCCCTACAATCGTGCATCATTAATAAAAAAAAAAATAAATCTGAAAGAGTTTTGCACAAGGAGGAAAGAGCTTTGCACTTGAGTCTTTAGATCACTTTGTTATTCCATACATTTTAGGCATTTTATCTTTCTTTGTTGGGATTCTAAAGCTTCTATAAGTTAATACTGCTGGATCAAGATTAATACTGCTAGTGAAGACTTAATGTTGTTAATGAAAATTAAAGAAATAAGTCTGAGTCTTTAGTACTACTGGCTTTATGTTAGTAATGAACAGTACAATGTTAGTAGTGACGGTAATAGTTAGTAATGTTAGTTAGTATTAGTATGCTTATGAGATATGCTTATGAGATATCTTAAGGAAAGGATATGCATGATCTCTATTGCTTTTTGTAAAGCCCATTAGGTGTTTCCTTGGTGCTATAAATCGGAACCCTATTATCATAGTTAGTAATATAAGATCATATAGTTCTACACAGCGATCATAGATAATCGAATTTAGCAATCATAGTGTTTGTAATCTGTAACCTAGGCAGATTCAAGTTATAATATGAAGTTCTTTTGTGATTCTTTATACTGTTCTTCTTAGCATTATTGATTAGTTTCCGCATAATCAATAGTGTTCAAATCAGTGTTTCATTATTGTTGCTTTAGAATTATCTAAAGGAACAAACCATTTACAAGCTAAAGGTTAAGATCTATTCAGAAAACGATCCAACAAGTGGTATCAGAGCTTGTGTAGAAACTCTGAATAAGAAGAACTCAATTGTAAGATGGCTGAACAAGACATTCCTCCACCCTATCTTTGCAATGACAATCCCTATCATTAGGAATGAAGGCATTTGATATTTGGAGCATGAGAATGTGATAAATATATCTGTCGCACAGTCCATAAACCTTAGTTCGGATGGGTTATTTGTCAATGGAGGATCTAGAAGTAGAGCCTATTGACACAACTGAGAAAATTGATCCTCCTGTCCTACAGACTGCCAAACAACTGGTTGCTAAAAGGAATCAGGAACGAGTTAAGATCATCTTGCTTTTAGCAATACATGATGAATACCTCCTTAAGTTTTACAATGTTGCAGATGCTAAATCACTCTGGGAAGCAATCAAATCAAGGTTTTGGAGGTAATGAAGAATCCTAGAAGAGGCAGACAATATTTCTAAAAACAGTGTTTTTTTTTTTGAAAAACTTTTCTACTGCATCATATGAAAGTACTAGACAAGGCTATATGGATAGGTTTCAAAAATCATAAGTCAATTGGAAGTTCATGGTGGTACAATATCAAGAAGATAATCAACCAGAAGTTTCGAAGAAAGTCTTCCTCCTTCATGGAATCAAATTACTCTAATCATGAAAAATAAGTCAGACATTGATGAGATGATATTGATGACATCTACAACAAAGTTAGGGTCTTATGAAGATGAGATTGAAAAGGTCTTCTAGTTCCACTTCTACTTCTCAGAATTGGCATTCTCTTTCCTCTAAGAAACACTAGCAGTATAATGAAGTTATTACTGCCAGTGGGGATTTTGGGGTTTAGTAGTTACTATGGAGGAAAGGTTTTAGTCAGTTTCATCTACCCCTGTGCTCATGATGTAGCATACTCTTTCTTTGCACAAACCCAACAAACAAATCACAACTTGGAAAATGCGGATTTTCGAGCAAATGATGAAGATGACTTGGATAGAATTGGATTCCTTAGATGGCTAAGTGGCTATTGTTGATGTCAGAGTGAGATATTTCATTCAGAAGATAGGACAGGAACATGGATTTCAAGAAAAATGACTTGTTTCACTTGATAAATCAAAAATTGAGTGCTACAACTGTCACAGAAAATGGCACTTTGCTAGGGATTGCATATCTGGAAGGAATCAAGGGAAAAAATCTTATGGTGACAATGGCAGGAGCAATGCACCAAAAAATGAATCTTCATCATAGGCACTGGTGGCTCAAGATGCTCTAGGAGGCTTTATGACTAGAGTAATGATTTTAAAGTAGAAACAATCAACTATGCTTTAATGGCAATCTCTTCATCAAGCTCATCAAGTTCTTCTGACAGTGAGGTACAAAAATGTTCTAAACAATGTCTTGAATCTTTTAAAACTCTTCAAAAGAATTATGATAGTGAAAGAGAAAAACATAGCAGAGCAAGACTAGAAATTCATGGTTATGAGTTAGCTTAGAGTCACTAGAATCTAGGATACTTGTACATGAATAAGATTGAATGGTTTGGGTTGAAAAATATATGTTTCAAAAGTATGAGCTTCAAATGCAGAGAAACTAAATTAACACCCTTAACCTGGAATTAGAGAAAGTTGTTAAGGAAAGAGATGAGTTAAAATTAAAGATAGAAAAATGGGAAGAATCATCCAAGAATCTTTATGAATTACTCAACAGTCAAATGAGTACCAGAGATAAAACTAGTTTAGGATATGGCAAACAATTGAATGAACTGAGTAACAATTCTGAAACTGATAGTGAGATTAGTTTGAATGTTTTTTATGTCAGATCAAGTAATGAAGAGAACACACCAGCAAATGATAGTTTCTCGAAAGTAGATGGGTTTCATGCTGTTCCCCCTCCTATAACAAAGAACTTTCTAACCCTAAGAGCTGACATATCATTTGCAGGTTTAGATGAATATGCCATTAGGAATTAAATTAAAATTGAAATCAAAAAAACTAATCTTTAATACTAAAACAAGTGAGACTGTAGGTAAAACAAATGAAGGAAAAATACTCAAAAAATTAGATAGTTTAATGAATCAGTTAGTCAAAGATAATGTTATCATTGAGGATTGGATCTCAGATGATTGAGGATGAATGGATGTCTGAACGTGCATAACAAGTTAGTCCTGTGAAGATATGAGGACTCAACAGTTAAAACTTGAGATGTTAAAATTGGTTAAACTTCTCGAAAAATAGGAATTGGGTTTTAGAAAATAAAAGCTTTGCTTTGTCTGTCAAAAGTACTGACAGTTGAATCAAAGATTGTAATTTTATGAACAAACAGAGTCAGAAACCTAAGCTGAAAAATGTGCGTCATACTAGTCCAGAGGTGGACAAAACCGGCCTGGACTAATTTCCTAAAAGGGTTAATCATCAAAATTTTTCAAAATACCCTCATTTAAGAAAAACTTTTGTCTCATCAGGAGTACTAACAAGAACAGGTTTGATTACTCCTGTTAAGCAAAATGAGAAAAGAGCAGTTCACAAAGTTAGTACTGCTAGGGCAGTTAGTACTGCTAGGCCTGTTAGTACTGTTAGACCATTTGCTCCAAAAATAGCACAAACTAGTGGTGCTATTAGTAGACAATTTTCCCAAGAGGGGACAATGTTAAGACCTAGAGGCTCATATTTACTATCAAGAGGTCTTACTGCACAAACCAGCCTTTAGACCCGACTTAAATAAGATGTTTAAACTTTGGGGTTTAAAATACGGACTACTGGCTTGGTGACAGAGCAGTGTTAATACTGGTAAGGTTATAATTAAGATGGATACTGACCTTAAAAGGTCAAGATAGGTTTGGGCACGGCCTAAGGGAAATTACTTGGATCATGTGTCCAAAGACAGTGGATCATTCATGCTCAAGAAGGTTGTGATGTTAACCAAAAGGGGTTTCATGTCTGAATGGTTGTGGTCCTCTAAGAGATACTATTCTCTTACCTTTTGTGTAGGGGAAATCCAGAGAATCTTGTTTACAGATCATTAGTGGTTTGATAGTGGTTTCTCGAGCTCATATGACTAGCAATCAACGCTTTCTTTCTGGTTATGAAAGATTTACATGGAGGCTTGTAGGGCTTTTGGAAGTGATTAAACAAATGTAAAATAACGGGTAAGCGTTAAAATCAAACTGTAATGTTTAGATTTGATGATGTTTATTTTGTAGATGAACTTAAGTTTAACCTTTTCTCTGTCTCACAAATGTGTGACAAGAAAAATAGTGTCCTTTTTACTGAGACTGAATGCCTTATCCTGTCTCCTAGCTTTAAGCTTCTTGATGAAAGTCAAGTTGTACTTAGAGCTCCTGAGCAATAGGATGATGTGTACCAGCTTGAACTTAAAAGAACATTGTTCCTCTGGAGGTTTAACTTGTTTATATGCAAAATGCAATAGCAGGATGGTCTAAATTAGGCACATGGATTTGGTCATGTGAATTTCAAAAATATAAACAAACTTGTTAAAGGTCACCTAGTTAGAGGTTTACCTTCAAAAGTTTATGTGAATGACCACACTTGTGTTGCCTGCAAGAAGGGTAAGCAACACAAGGCCTCCTGTAAGGCCAAGTTAAACAGAATCATCAAAAAACCCCTAGAATTACTTCATATGGACTTATTTGGATCTGTCTCTGTAGAAAGTATTAACAAGAAAAAGTATTGTTTGGTGTGCTGGTGATGATTTTAGCAGATAGATTTAGTTGGTTATTTTTTCTTAAGTACCAGATGAAAAATCTGAAATCCTTTGTAACTTTATCTTAGGATTAGAAAAACATTGATCTAATGTTAAAAATCATTAGATGTGATAATGGGACAGAGTTTAAGAACCATTGTATGAATGAATTATGTGCTAAGAAAGGAATAAAAAGGTTGTTTAGTGTGGCTAGAACTCTAAAGCAAAATGGTGTTGCAGAAAGGAAAAACAGGACCCTAATTGAGGCAGCTAGAACTATGTTAGCAGACTCACTTTTACCTATCCCTTTTTGGGCAGAGGCAGTAAATACTGCCTGCTATCTACTGAATTGGATGTTTGATCTTGATTTTCTCACCAATTCAATGAACTACTATTCATGTCTAGTGTAGAAAATCATGTTAATGTGGATGAGGTAGACAAGATTCTTATGTTGCAGGTTCAATAGGAAAAGATAAAGGGGGGTGGGGAAACATCCTACTAGGGAATAACATACTGCTTCCACTACAACTCTAGACAAGGATTTCCAGTAGAGATGTTGCTCCAACCTGCACATGAAAAACCTTTTGAAATTCTCCTAAAGGGACTATATGTACAAGATTAAGCAGATGTTGCTAATAAGGAAGGACAACATCAGATGACAGAAGATGAACAAGTCTTGCATGATGAACTTAAGAAGATGATTGCTCAAGAAGTGGTTTCTAAAGCTATGGATGATGCCATAAGACAAGCTTTTGAAGAAGAAAAAAGGAATATTGCATCTCAAAAGAGGGCAGCTTCACAGCTCAAACTACAGTATTAACAATGTCAGTATGGTAGGTCATCTGTTAGGTACCTGCTCCACGTCCATCTGTTAGGCTGCTAGTACTCCCAACAGGTGCAAATGCTGGTGTTTCATCATTGTCTATCTTGGAGGAAAAATATCTATTGATGCATCTACTCTCCCTAATGCTGATTTACCCATTGATCTAACTAAGCCTGATTTGAAAGATGATTCTAATGCATTTTTAAGTGATGGCATATTCAATGGAGCCTATGATGATGAGAATGTGGGTGCGTGTGATTTTCAACAATATGGATGTAACCTTAATGTCAATCCTATTCCCACACTCAAAATTCTTAAGAATCATCTAAAAGATCAAATTCTAGGACATCCTAAGTCAGCAGTTCAAACAAGAGGAAAGATTTAAAAGGCTTCTTCAGCACAACAAGCATTGGTGAGCTACATCTCCAAACAGAATAGAACTAATCACAAAGATCATCAAAATTGTTTGTTAGCATGCTTTCTCTCCCAAGAAGAACCTAAGAATATATCACAGCCTTACAAGATAAAAAGCTTAGGTTGATGCATTGCAAGAAGATACTGCTGCAGTATCAAACTACAGAAGGTTGGATTACTTGTTGTTTTTGCCATCTGGGAAAAAGGGCAATTGGCACAAAGTGGGTCTTTAAGAATAAAAGGGATGAGAGAAGTATTGTTGTGAAAAATAAAGCCAGGCTTGTAGCACAAAGGTTTAGACAAAAGTAACGAATACATTATGATGAGGTTTTTCCACATGTTGCCAGGATAGAGGTAATCATGTTATTTTTAGCCTTTGCATCATACATAGGATTTACTGTCTACCAAATGGATGTTAAAAGTGGCATTTCTCTATGGATTTATTGAGGAGGAGGTTGTCTATGTCCATCAACCTCCTGACTTTGTTGATCCTGCTCATCCAAACATAGTCTATCACGGTGTTTATAAGCTCTTTATGGCCTTCATCAAGCCCTAGTGGCTTGTATGAAATCACTTTATTCTTTACTGATTGTAAAATGGTTCATGGAGAGGTACATTAGACAAAAACTTGTTTATCAAGAAGAAAAAGAGTAGACATTATGTTAGTCAAGTGTAATGTGGACTGACATTATTTTGGTTTTACAAAGAGTCTATGTGTACAGAGTTTGAAGATGTATTCACAAAAGATTCCAATTGAGTTCCATGGTGAAATCACTTTCTTTTTGGACTTCAAATGAACAAACAACCTATGGGAATCTTTATTAGTTTAGGATAAGTATGTAGCTGACATCCTTAAGAAGTTTTGTTTTTGGTCCATCAGAAACAGCTACTACTCCTATTGTTAGTCTATATAGACATCTGGTCAAGGATGAAGATGTAGATGTACATGTCTACAGATCTATGATTGGTTCCCTGATGTATTTGACTACATCAAGGTCAGACATCATGCTTGCGGTGTACGCTTGGTTGTGCATAGAGTTAATGTCACTCAAAAAGCCCTCACACTTAAATGCAGTTTAAACACGGTTTTTTAGGTACCTCATACATTCATACCTAAATTAGGTTTATGGTATCCTAGGGATTCACCTTTTGAACTAGAAGCTTTCTCAGACAGTGACTATGGAGGAGCCAGCCTTGATAGAAAATCAACAACATGTGGCTGTCAATTTCTTGGTAGAAGATTGATATCTTAGCAGCAAGAAGCTGGACTATTGTGGAAATTCTACTACTAAGGTAGAATATGTTGCAGCTGCTAACTGTTGTGGGTAAGTACTATGGATACAAAATCAAATGATAGATTATGGTTTTAATTTCATGAACATTAAAATCCATATTGATAATGAGAGCACTATAAGTGTTATTAAGAATCATGTTGCTCATTCTAGGACCAAGCATATCAAGATTCGATTTCATTTTATCAGAGATTGCTATGAGAAAAGACTGATAGAAGTTATCAAGTTTCACACAGACTCTAATGTTGCAGACCTTCTCACCAAAGGATTTGATGTCACAAGATTTAACTTTTAGGTGGTTAGCATTGGGATGTTAAATCTGTAGCTATATTTGAAGGGAGGTTATAGTACACTAGACAGGTAATTATGATGAATACTTGGTTAATATGGTTGAGCTTAGTTGATACTGTGAGTTACAACTTTGTACTACTAGTACAAAAATTAATACTGCTAGGTTTAGTTAGTATTGCTGTGTAAATATGAATTGGTGTCACTGCAAGAAGCTTTCTCTGAAGGGAGGAATATGATGGTAGTGTGTTCCTTTAGTGTTGGTTGTAAACCATACAACAAATGGTCATCAGTTCACCATGTCTAACAGACATCAAGAACTGATTAGTCTAAAGCAAACGACCTTGGTAAAGAACTTTTCAAATCCGTTTTTGATGGTTGATAGTTTACCAAAAACTATATGGTTATCAATGCACCATGTTATGAAATGAAGCATTGGCTAGTCCAAGCAAACGGCCTTGTAAAGACTTCCCAAATCCGTTTATGGTTGGTCAGTTTGCCAAAAATATTAAAAAGTCCAAGGACTATCTCTCTCAAGAGGTTACACATGGATGTGGGAAGGACAGTTGGAATTAAAGGAATTGATGGCAAACTGTACAATTATCTGCTTTGTTGAGATAAATAATAGAGAGTTTGTGTGTTCTAAAAAAAAATAAAGAGAGTTGTGTGTGTGAAACAACATAAATGAGTTTTGGGGAGAAAAAGAATTAGAGATATTTTGTGAGTTTAAAAAACAGGAAAGAGAGTATATGAGAGTCTACATTGGTCGCTGATATCTTTGATGGTTCATGTTTGGAGTTAATATGCTTGGTACCAACTTAGTATGTGAGTGTTAAGTGAATACTACCAGGCAAGTATTACTACTGTTAGTACTGTTAGATTAAAAATTAAGTATTTGCTATTAGACCAAACTAGTACTGCTATGGATTTTAGTACTGTTTGAAGTCCTAACGATTTTCCTCACTCAAAAGAGATGTTGAAGATATTTTCTGGCACATCTTTAGCTTTTTTATGGGTTTGACCTAATTGGAGACTTGCTCATTATTCTATATGCATTAAACGATTTCTTCAAGATAAGTACAACTCTTTTACAGTTGATTGTGAACCACATACTCTTTTTAAACCTTCATCATAATTTCAATTCACTCTACCAGAACCTGACACTTTTGTTGGGAAATGGCATTTGTAAAAGACTTAATACGGGTTGTATAACAGTTAAGTTTGGTAGTTAATAGATTTTAGTTCTGGCAGAGTACTAATTATTAATACTGGCAGTACTAAGTTAAGTATAGCTGTTACTAATAGTTAGTACTCGGTGAGTTAGCGTATAGAGTTAGTACTTGGCCATATTTAGTTAAGGTCGGTTCTGTAAGTCTGTTTATATAACAGATAGTAATAGTCATCTTAGAGATATCTTAGGAGATATCTTAGGAAAAGATATGTATTATCTTTTCACACGTTTGTAAAGCCCATTAGGGTTTCCTTGGTGTATAAGAGGAAACCCTAAGGCACAATGTTTAGGTACTGATTGAATATCAATAGAAGCATTAGAGGTTCTATAGCAAATTGTTTTATTGTTTCTTATTAATTCTTGTGTTACGATTCCGATTAACACTTGATATCATGTTAGTGTCTCTCACTTATGTGATTTGGGATTTATTCAAGTTAGCTATCGTCTTACAAAGGCTGTATAGATCCTAAACCAAGGACCTACAAGTGGTATCAGAGCCTGTAGAGGGACTCTATGAGAAAGAAGAATCCTGAACACAAACTTCACTCTCCTACGTTTCTATACAAATGTCTTCAATCTGCTAATGATGAGTTCTCACAACATCTCAGTGATGATGAAGAATCAAACCATGAAGATGCATCAGACACTGGTGCTGCACCTAAACAACAACAACAGGTGATTCTTCAAACAACTGCTATCTCAAATATCAAACTCCCAATTTTGAAGAAGAAGGAGTATGATATATGGGCTATAGAGATGGAGCATTACCTTGAGTACATTGACAATGAGGTTTGGAAGGTAATTCAGAATAGAAACTCCAAGAAGAGAATTTCAACTAGAAAGGATGGTATTGTTCGAATACTTTCACCAGTAACTGCTACAGAAATTCAAGATGTTGAAAAGGAAAGAAAGGCTAAGAATATCTTGCTGATGGCCATTCCCAAGGAGCATATGAGAAGATTTCATGAAATGGATGATACAAAAGAGATCTGGGAAGCCATCAGAACTAGATTTGGCGGTAATGCAAATTCAAAGAAAATCTAGAAGGCTGTTTTCAAACAACAGTTTGAAGCTTTTAAAATATCTAGTTTAGAAGGGTTAAAAAAGGGATATGACAGATTCCAACAATTACTTTCTCAGTTAGAAGCTCATGGTGCTGAAGTATCAACTAAGGATGCAAATCATAAGTTTCTCAGATCTTTGCCCCCAGCATGGTCCAATCTGGCAATGACTATGAGAACTAAACCAGAGGTTGACACTTTATCTATTGATGATTTGTACAATAACCTTAGAGTTTTTGAGCAAGAAATCCAAGGTGCCTCAAAAACATCTTCAAGTGCTCAAAATGTTGCTTTTGTTTCACAAAGCAAAAGCAGCACTAATAAGGTTAAGTCTGGTTTTACTGGTGCCTACAGTACTTGCACTCCTTCTACTTCTTCAACCAATATTCCTGAAAAAGAAGTTCTTGCTGGTTTTGCTGATGAAGTAATCTATTCCCTCTTTGCCAAACAATCAGAGGACTGGGACTTACTTCATGAAGATCTGGAACAAATTGATGATGTAGACATTGAAGAGATGGACATAAATTGGCAAATAGCAATGATTGCTATTCGAATGAAGAAGTTTTATAAGAAAACAGGAAGGAGAGTTCGTGTGGATGGAAAAACACCTGTTGCCTTTGACAAAAAGAAGCTTGAATGCTTCAATTGTCACAACACTGGTCACTTTGCTAGGGAATGTACAGCAAAGGGGACACATGATGGAAAGAAGAAGAGAGACTCATTTTATCAACATCAAGAAGCTGGGAAGCAAGAGAAGAATCAGATGGGTTTGCTGACAATGGATGATGGGATTGTCAATTGGGGAGAACATACTGAAGTTGAAGAGACAAATCATGCACTTATGGCTATCAGCTCAAGCAATGAGGTAACTTTGTGTTCTAAAACTTGCATTGATTCATACAATACTCTTAAAACACTATGTGATGAACAAATGAATCAGTTAGGTGATCAAGAAGCACAAATACTTGCCTATAGTCAAGCTGTTAAGAAATTAGAAGCTCAACTTGTTACTTTTCAAAAACAACAACTTTCTCTAAATGAAAAGCTTACATTTCAGGCTAATGAAATATATGAGAAAGATGAAAAGCTTAAAAGATATAGGAGAATAGGAATGAAAGCTGTAAAAGAAAAGGAACAATTGCAGAAAACATTAGATTCATGGAAAGATTCTTCCAAGAATCTTTGGAGATTAATTGATTCTGGCATGAGTTCAAACAGTAAAGTTGGCTTAGGATTTGAAATACAATCAAACAATGAGGTTCTAAGTTATGAGGAAGAAATGAACTTTTCTGTTTTTAAATGTTCAAAAGAGGATTCAATAGGAAAGCCTTCGTACAGTAGATTTACAAAGACCAATGATTTTAAAGGTGTCCCACATCCCTTAAGTGGAGATTATACTCCTAAACCACAAGAGGAAATTGATGATTCTTTGTATGTTTATGGTAAAAAGGGTCCTCAAAAACCTGAAATTAGTGTGTCAGATGACAATTCTTCTGAGCATTCTACCTGTCAATCAAATGACAGTGAAGGATCTTGTGGAAATACCTCTGAGCACTCTTTTGAGACTGAATCAGAAAGTTTAAGTGAACCAAATGAGATGTCTAAGTCAAGGTTGGAAGTAACTAATGAAAAAGATGTGTCTGCTCCAAAATCAAAAGAAGTTGAACCTAGTTGTGTCTCACACATAAAAACTCCTAGGCAACCACTCAAAGATAAAGAAACACATAAAGTTAATAGGAAGAATTGGAATGATATGATGGAAAGAGAACTAGGGGAAGGTTACTCTTTTACAAAGAAGAAATGTTTTGTTTGTGGTAGTCTAAGTCATTTGATTAAAGATTGTGACTATTATGAAAAGAAAATGGCAAGAGAAGCTGAGGTTAAGAGGGTTGTTAATACGAGTAATGGGGTGGCAAAACCAGTATGGACAAATGCAAACAGGATTAATCACTCAAATAAATTTGTTCCTAGATCAATACAACTTAATGCTGGTAGGCCAAAGTTTAATTTTGTTAGGCCTAATCTTAATACTGGTAGGACAAATATTAATTTTGTTAGGCCTAAAGTTAATGCTGTTAGTTCTGATGTTAATACTGTTAGATCTAGACAGCCAGTACCTAACAAGACCTCAAACAGTTTTAGTCTCAAAAGACCACAGATGAATCAAAATCAAAGAAGGGATTTTTCAAAATCACATTCATCTGTAAGAAGACCATTTGCAAAAACTACAACACAAATGCCTCATTCTAATGTTGTAATGGGAAATTGGGGATCAGCTATTAAGACCTCAGCAAGTTATAATTGGAGGAACTCTAGACCAAACTTCAATTATAACAGTGGACCAACTTTTATTAGAACTGTAAATGCTAAAGGTCCACAAGGCAGACCCAAGCCTATAAAGGCCTGGGTCCCTAAGAGAAACTAATTTTTCTTTTTCATGTGCAGGAACATCCACTGAAGAACATGGTAGATAGAGGTATATTTGATAGTGGATGCTCAGGGCACATGACAGGTAACAAGGATCAACTGGAGGATTTTGAAGAATTCAATGGGGGATCTGTTACCTTTGGAGGTAGCAAAGGCTACATATCTGGTAAAGGAAAAATAAGAGTTGGTAATTTAGATTTTGATAGTGTGTCTTTTGTAAAAGAATTAGGGCATTTTAACCTTTTCTCAATATCACAAATATGTGATAAGCAGCACAAGGTTCTTTTTACTGAAACTGAATGTCTTGTTGTGTCTTCTGACTTTAAGATGCCTGATGAAAATCAGATACTTTTAAAGGTCCCTAGACACCACAATATGTACAGTTTTGATATGAAGACACCTACTCCTGCAAAAGGTTTTGCCTGTTTGATTGCTAAAGCCACATCTGATGAATCTAAATTATGGCATAGAAGGTTAGGTCATATCAATTTTAAAAACCTAAACAAACTTGTGAAGGGAAACCTTGTCAGAGGTCTACCTTCCAAGGTTTTCAAAAATGACCACACATGTGTTGTCTGCCATAAAGGCAAACAACACAGGTGTAACACCCCCAAAAATATGACAACGCAGCGGAATACCACTTGGGGTGCTACTGTCATATAACACAGCGTTTAGATACATGAGAAGACTCCTAATGTGTAGTTTGTAACAATCCGATGATTGTCTGAAATCATAAATATTAGTTCTGTCCCTATGGCATCACAATGAAAAGCTTGAAAGCAACACAACGAGTTTTGATCATTTGTAGAAACCCAAGTATGAAATCTTGTCAATTTAGACTCCAATGCACATCAGGAAATCCAAGCATTTAATTCACCTGAGAAAAACATGCTTAAAAACGTAAACATAAAGTTGATGAGTTCATAGGTTTGTTTAAGTATAACATGGATAAAAACCAATGGTTTCACATGTGTTATGACCATTTAATCCTTAAATGTCCTTCCAACAAATATTGTGTGATCTTTAAGAAATCAACACCGTTGTTAAAGCCCTGCTGATTGTTATCATACCCTTGTATGTTCACCCAAAATGTATGTTTCATGATTATCACAAATTCAACGAGTTAATAAAAATATGCAGTATCGACCATTTAAAATCCCCAAATAGTCACAAAGATGTACGTATGAAAGTTTGACCGCGATTATACCAGAGTATGCATGATAATTAAAGACTATCACGAAATATTCCAAGTAAGTATTGCCACTTATTCAGGCCACATCAAAATTTTCACGTATGTGTCGTATAACCCCATTGATTACGATATACTCCAAGGGTTCATGAAAACTAAGGCAGCATAAATAAACAAATGGCCCTGTGCTTACACCGGATGTCCCCACCTGGACACCCTCAGCACTGAATTACTTGATGTGTGCCTACACCGGATGTCCCCGCCTGGACACCCTCAGCATTGAATTACTTGACGTGTGCCTACACCGGATGTCCCCACCTGGACACCCTCAGCATTGAATTACTTGACGTGTGCCTACACCGGATGTCCCCACCTGGACACCCTCAGCATTGAATTACTTGTAACATACAACCGGAGCTAATCCATAATCATAACATATAGTATGTGTTTACGTTTAAAAACTAAACCAGGTATTGTATCTCCTCGCGAGAAGTATAAATGAGTATATAAACCAAACAGGAAATCAACCATGTAAATGCCTTTGTAATCATGTATGCAAACGAGTTGTAAAATGGCAGTAACGTTCGTTTAATCGAACACGTAATTGAATTTGTAACAAGCATGTTCTCACCCCAAATATATAAAACATTTATCCAAAATGAGTAAAAGTGGGGCTATGGGAAACTCACATTTGATGATTGAAGTTACGATTGTGAGATAGGCATCTAATTTGCAACAACAACGACGGGAAGACGAAGCGGCTCGATCGAGAAGATGCAGCTTAACTTAACGGCTAAGTCTCACTAGCCTAGGATAATGTGTTTGGGTTTCCCGGTGAATTGTTATGTCAACGCGACGCGTTGATAAAGATTTAGATTTAACGTTGCAAATGGTTTGGTGGTTGGTTAAATAAATAGATTGAAAATATACCCAAAGTGTGTAATATATATTCTATATATATTACATATGAAAAATAAACCATTGTATAACTCGTACCGCGAATTATATAATAAAGACAGACAACTCAAGGATTAATGTAACGTATATAATACTTTGCAAGTATTATATAAAACGTGTGAGTAAATAATTTAAACCAATTATTTCGACAACTCATTTAATTATTAAAAGTCCTTGTAGACACACGTCTTTAAGTTATAAATTAAACACACGACGTTTGTAAAACTTTTACAATAGTTATGGTGTTACCTTCTAGCTGAAGATTATAAAATATAAAATAATATTTTATAAACTTATATCTCGTTTCCCCGGGTCGTGTCTAAAATGGTTATCTCGATATAAAAGTATAGTTTTTCGACCGTTTATTCGGTTATTGTATAATACAAATTATTATATCTTAAGTATGTAACTTAGTCCCCTTTTATCGATTTCTAAAACAATATCAGTTCTTTCATTCTGGAATCCTTAATAAGTATAGAAAATTATAAAATTTTCGTCATGACTTTCCCGTTTATACAGCGTTTCCCATATACGCAAAACTCAACGTTTTCCCTTAAATCAATATAAGTTGCAATTATTCTCATGTTTAAATATATAAATATTTCTATATATATATATATATCTAAACTTAACCAAATTAATAAATATTACATTTAAATTAACCATTAACCACCATTTATGACAAGATTTTATATTTATAAAATCTTAAATTATATTTATTAGTTTATTGTTATTTATACCATATGCACCCTTTGTGCTTGTCAGATATACCAAACGCATCCCGTGTCGGTTTGTACTAAACCAAATCGCACCCCTTTCTTGTCATAATCAAACCAAACTCACCTCATGGCTGTCTCACAGCCAAACGTACCCCTCTTGTTGTTTTCTCTACTAAACCAAACGCATCCTAGTGCAAACCCTACCACGAACGCATACTCCCCCCGTGTGTCCCGAGCAGAAACCCGGAGGCAATCAAACATGAACCAAACCCGACATCCCTCCCTCGGCTATACCTGGCTGTCCTACAGCCAACCCGACACCCCCGGTGGCGGCTGCCACCCAAACGGTAACCCTTTTCTTATGGTAACAACCCAACGCAAAACAAACGACAACCGCTCCCCCTGGTGGTGTGAGGGGGACTGTCCCGAGCTTGTCCCAAGCCTAACCCGACCCAAACGCTACCCTCGTCGGGTGTTATTAACCCAACAACACGCACCCAACGGCTGTAACCATAACCAAACTTGCCCCTATCTATTTATAACAAACCAAACACCCATAGATGCCCACCCCAAACGCCCCTAAGGTGTTCACGCCTATTACAGACGCCCCCTTTTGTTTAAAAATAATCGCTCAACCGTTGTTGGTGGTTATAAAACCACGCGCACCCTTGGGAGGTGGCGGTTGTGGTGGTGGTTTCGGTGGAAATGGAGTGACGGGGTGATGATGATGATGATACGACGATGGTGGTGGTGTTATGGTGGCTGTGGACTCGCGTGTGGCGTTCGGTGGTTCCATGTGGCGTGATTAGATGGCTAAGCAAGGGTGGTGTTATGGTGTTTGGTGTTGGGTGGCGCGTGGAGCGGTGAGGTAGGGGATTGAGTAGATCGGGTGGTGAGGACCATTTTCGGGTTTGGCCAGAAAGCTCGCCGGAAAAGTTTTTCGGCGGCGGCCGACGGCGGTGGTGGCCGGCGGTGGAGTGGTCGGACATGGGAGAAGGGAGAGAGAGATTTAAGGGAGTGTGTGTATATATGAGAAATGAAAATGAGAAAAAAAATTATAACTTTTTATTTATATTAAAACTTTATAATAAATGTGGCAAGTCTCAAATAGTGTAGGGTTTATTGTGTAACTTTGTAGTATACTTTTTGATAGAAGCGGTTCGGGACTCGTTTGAACGACTTAACGGATGATTCAACTCTCGAAACTTGCGTCATTGTTTTCCAAATCCTTTTTCTGATAAAAATGAGTATTCGCTTGATAATATTTCATAAATATTTTATAACATTTAATAAAATATCTGTTATTCATTTTGCGAACCGGTTTTGCCTCGTCCGAAATAAAAATGGATTTAAGCTCGAGTATTCATTTACTCTCAACAAACGCTTTCTAATTAAATATGATGAATAATTTATTTAATATTTTTATTAAATAAATACTGATAACTAAAAACAAATTTAATTATTTTTGTGTGTCCGCGTTGTATATTGTTCGAATAATGTTTGCAGTGCTGTTTTAGCCCTTTTCAGCTCGTTTCCAGGTCTCGGGCAAAACTGAATTAGTGTAAGGAATTTCGTTTTACATCAAATTGCTTTAGAGTCCGAGCTGTGAAAACGTGCTTTAGATGGTCGTTCTTATAAGTCAAGCCAGACCCTAAAAGTCAAAGGGTAAAATAATTATCTAAAAATCCGAAAATTCTCGGATGTTACAGTACCTACCCCTTAAAGAAATCTCGTCCCGAGATTAAATCCGTGTTATCCGATTGTGTGACAAGGAAGACGAAGGTTTACTAAACTCGTCTTAAACATAGAGCTCGATAGCTTTATTACAGCAAAACTTCGGTGGTTTTTTACTCTCAATCTACCAAAAATTTTTGGCTAGGTTTATCCAGGATATTTAATCCATCAATATGGGTATCTCAAAATAATATTACAGATCCCTCTTGGTACTGTTTAACTGTGTTATAGGGGTAAATCTCTTTATAGTGAAAAACCTCAGAAGAAGGTGTATTCTGCGTGAGTTTTGTGTGTATAAGTTTCTATAGTCCGAAGACGGAGTCTCGTTTTTCTACTATCTGTAATGTTCGATTTATCCACATCAACCGTGGACTTAATGGATGTAAGTACCCATATTTACTTGGCAGTACTTATTAGTATCGCATGGACTTGTAATCGGTGTATTGTATTGTCTGCAATGAGGTTATTCAACTGAGATACTATAGTGATGACATATGCTTAATCTTGTTGGGTCTCATTCACTTAGTTGATAAAGTTTGTACAATTGGGACCATCTTAGGATAACCAACAACAGCAACCATAGTGTCAATGATATGATAAAAATGGTGATGGGATGCATAGGGTGAGGGACTCCACGTAGCAACAATATCCCAGAATAAGTTCCATAACTGAAAGGAGCTGCGGATGAGCTTGTGCGATGACGGCGGATCTATGAATACTCAGTCAGCTTGTTGGAGGATGAATCAACTCCATTACACTCAAGTATGTAACAAGTTTGTAGTTCTACGAACAGTTACAGATCCGCAAGGATTTTGCAATTGCAAAGTAACCAACTTAAGAATGAGCTAATGGTAGTTCCAAGTGAGGCCTTAAGATTCTGTCGAGTGGTTAGAACACCGATTGTGTTTTAACATCTTCAACCAGATTCTGGCGATTTCGAATTTAGGTTCATACTCGTGTCATATCGGATACATTAAGCCACTCATTTATAATTTTTATTTACAAAAGATGCGTCCTAAAATATGTAAATAATCAATTTTGATAACTTATGGTTCTGGTGATTTATATATATTTTAATATAACTGAAAAGGCGTCACAATCCTTTCAAATAAAACATATTTATAAATCATCATACTTAATAATTCCGATGCAATACGCGTACCAATAACCTTCATGATGATGATGGACATTACGAATGCCATGTGCCTAATGAGTATGGTACGTCGCATCAGTGATTTAAAACTCGTCTTTGGAAGCTCGAGGAGTAAAAATTGCCAGGCGAGTAATCAATTATAGAGTTTTCAGATAGTTAATGAGTACTTTGGTTAGAGTAAACCAGGTAAAAGTCTCGATGAACCAGTCAACATAGCAATTATCATATAAATTCCTATTACAAGTCTCGCCCATACAAGACTTGTAATACATAAATTTATTACATATAATCCCATCTTGTTAAACGAAATTATAAACGGTCTCCGTGTAATACTATTATAGTTTAAAGCTGGATGAAACATAGTGAAAAAAAAATATTTCTTAGAGACCATTGGTTAACTACAATGTCTCTGAGAACGATGTGAGACCATGCGCAACTCACAATGTCAATGACAGTAAAATGAGTACCCATTGTATATCTCACAAATGTCTGAGTATAATTGAGACCATGTGTTTAACTTCAATTTCTTGAGTATAATTGATATACCATTGTTTAAACTTACAATGTCTGAGGTTATAATTGAGGACCATTGTTTAAACTTTACAATGTTGAGGTATAATCTGAGGACATTGTTTAACTTACAATGTCTGAGGTATAATTGAGACCATTGTTTAACTTACAATGTCTGAGGTATAATTGAGACCATTGTTTAACTTACAATGTCTGAGGTATAATTGAGACCATTGTTTAACTTACAATGTCTGAGGTATAATTGAGACCATTGTTTAACTTACAATGTCTGAGGTATAATTGAGACCATTGTTTAACTTACAATGTCTGAGGTATAATTGAGACCATTGTGCAACTCACAATGTCTAAAGAAATGCTCTGATATTTATATAAATAGCTCTTATATAAATAAACGTGCGATATACGCAAAAGATGTAGATATATTATTTCTACATGATATGTCACGTAAGCAATTAATGCAGGCACCGTAATTGTAAGCACATAAGCAAGTCAGTAGTGTGTATGCACTTAAATGTTTGATGTGATGCAATTGTTTTGAAAACGACTATAGTCTAGGGAAAATATTCTACCTGTTCTCTATAGGCCATGATTTTATGCTCAGTGCTCTGATACCATATTGTAACACCATGTAACACCCCCAAAAATATGACAACGCAGCGGAATACCACTTGGGGTGCTACTTTATAATACACAGCGCTAGATACAAGAGAACGACCTCTAAAAAGTGTCGTTTGTAAAACAATCTCGTTGATTTTCTGAAATCAAAATAATAGTTGTCCCATAATTGCATCACAATGAAAAGCTTGAAAGCAACACAACGAGATTTGATCATTTGTAGAAATCCAAGTATGAAATCTTGTCAATTTAGACTCCAATGCACATCAGATAATCCAAGCATTTAATTCACCTGAGAAAAACATGCTTAAAAACGTCAACATAAAGTTGGTGAGTTCATAGGTTTGTTTAAATATAAATGATAAACCAAAGGTTTCCAACATGTGTATGACCATTTAAATCCTTAAATGTCCTTCCAAAATAATTGTATGATTTTTAAAAATCAAACTGTTGTAAAGCCTGCATGATCGTTTCAAACCTTGTATGTTCCCCAAAATGTATGTATGAATATCACAATTCAAAGAGTTATAAAAATATGCATGACCATTTAAAATCCCCAAATAGTCACAAAGATGTACGTATGAAAGTTTGACCGCGATTATACCAGAGTATGCATGATAATTAAAGACTATCACGAAATATTCCAAGTAAGTATTGCCACTTTATTCAAGGCACAGTAAATATTCACGTTTGCATAACACAATGATTACGATTACTCCAAGTTCATGAAACTGAGGTGCTAACATAAACAATGGCCATGTGCTTACACCGGATGTCCCCACCTGGACACCCTCAGCACTGAATTACTTTATGTGTGCCTACACCGGATGTCCCCACCTGGACACCCTCAGCATTGAATTACATTACGTGTGCCTACACCGGATGTCCCCACCTGGACACCCTCAGCATTGAATTTCCTTGTAACATACAACCGGAGCTAATCCATAATCATAAAATATAGTATGAGTTTACGTTTAAAAAAAACTAAACCAGGTATTGTATCTCCTCGCAAGATGTGAGAATGAGTATGGAAATCAACCAAGTAAGTGCGTTTGTAAACATGTATGCAAACGAGTTGTAAATGAGCACGTAGCGAGTTTAAATCAAACACGTAATTGAATTTGTAACAAGCATGTTCTCACCCCAAAAATATATGTAAAACATGTAAAACGTGGGGCTATGAAACTCACAGATATCTTTATATATTACTTATGAAAAATAACCCTTATATAATTCTTACCGTGAATTATATCATAAAAACGTTCAACCCGAAGATTTATGAAAAGTATATAATAATTTGCAAGTATTATATAAAATGTGTGAATAAATAATTAAACCCAATTATTTCGACAGCAATTCGATTGGTAACAAACTTTGAATAAAAGTAGACAAATGTCTTAAAGTTATAAATTAAACAACCGATGTTTGTAACCGTTCATAACCATTATAAAATATTATTTAATATTTTATAACATATATTTCGTTTCTTTGGCAAGTCGTTTCTAAAACAGTCGTCTTAATGTAAAAATATAGTTTTCGTCCGTTGTCAGGTTATTGTATAGTCATGCTTTAATATATTTTAAAATATAAATTTAGGCCCTTTTTATCGGTTTATAACATAATATAAACTTTTAGTAAAACATTACTAAATATAAAAGTTATGTACACTTCGCCATGAAATTCCCGTATATATATCGTTTTCCCTTTCTGTAAAGCTCGTCATTTTCCTTTAGATCAATATCTATTGAAATCGTTCGTTTTTCAATATTTCAAATGCACGCGCTTTCTAGTTATAATATATATGTTGCAAGTATTTACGTTTCCATTTTTCCAACTCCCGCGTTTATCAGATATGACATATATATTCACGTTATATCGAAACTCACAAACTAATAAATATTGTATTTATATATAACCCTTAACCGCCCCTTTGGTTCCGATTTATAAATTATAAATCTCGTTAAAATTTTATATTCATAAAATTTTAATATATATTTATTGTTAATTCATCTTAACTCACTTAATAAATATTATATTTATTTAACCATTTTAAAAACCACCAAATAATAGTTATCCAGTTTTAATATTTATTAAAACTTAAGTTATTTTTATTTGTCGTTTTGATAATATAAACCAAACAAACCCTCGTTGTTTCCTCGTTGATCCAAACGCGCACTACTCGTGCCAAACTCAAAACAAACACCCCTACTTGCTATAAACCCAACGCACCCTAGTCGACTGACCCGCGAAACAAACGCGCCCTAGATATGCTTAATCCGAACCAAACACCCCCGTTTGGCTGCCACTATACCAAACGGGCCCTAATTTGTTACAAACCAAACGGCCCTAATCCATAAACAAAACCAAACGCAGCCAGTGGCTGTTTCGCAGCCAACACCCAACAGCCCCCGGCTGTTAAACCAAACCAACGCACCCTTCGTGGTGCTTATTTCAAACCCGCACGCAAACCAAACCCATGACCGACCCGGTTATACCCGGCTGTCCCGCAAGCCAACGCACCCTTGAGGTGTTGTGAACCCTCAACCCAAACGAACACCTCGGCTGTTTTCGACAGCCAAACAAACCAAACATGCCCCGGCTGTTTTGACAGCCCAAACCTGAACGCACACTCCCCCTCGCGGCTGTAACCCAACAAATTCCCCCTAGCTGCTAAACCCAACCCGACAGCCCAACCCCCCGGCTGCCTACCCGACTCCAACGCACCCTCGCCGGGTTTATACCCGGCTGTTACCACAAGCCAAACCAAACATCCCCCCCTCTCCCTGCTGTTAACCTTTACCCGACACACACCCACCCCCCGACTGTTTCGACAGTCACAACCGAACGCACCCCATTGCTGCTGCCATTTAAACCCCAACCAAAACGCACCCTTTTAGTTGCAAACCAAACGCACCATATGGGTTGTTTAAACCCATAAACAAATGCACCCTATGGGTTGTTGTCGAACCCAACGCACCAACGCACCCTTGGTGCGGTTTAACCCAGAAACAAACACCCTTGAATAGAAACCAAACGTACCCTTGTGGCTTTCATATCACGTAAACAACCACCCCATGTGGACCCGGCTGTCCCGAAAACAAACACCCCTTTATGGTGGTGGTTTGGTGTTGATGTCGAGATGGTGGTGACACGAGGATGGTGACGATGGTGAGGTGATGATGGTGTTGCTGGTGGTGGATGGCGTGGCGACAGCGGGTGGTGGTGGTGGCGAGTGAAGGCGAGTGAGGTAGTGGGTCGGGTAGATCCGATCGTGAGAATCATTTTTGGGTTCACCGGAAAACTCCGCCGGAAAAGTTTTCCGGCGGTGGTTGGCCGGAGAAGGCGGCGGTGGCCGGTGTGACAGGGTGGCCGGCGGTGGGGAGAGTGGAGAGAGAGGAGAGAGTAAAAAAAGAGTGTGTGTGTGTATTATTTGTATAAAATGAAATAAATATATAAAATTTTATATATATATTAAAACTTTAATCAAAAGTGATAAGTTGCAATAGTGTAGGGTCCAAAGTGAAATTTCTTTATCATAGTTTTGGTAAGAACGGTTCGGGACTCATTTGAGCGACTTAACGGACGATTCAACTCTTGAAACTTGCGCCATTGTTTTCCGAATCATTTTTCTGATAAAAATGAGTATTTACTTGATAATGTTTCATAAATATTTTATAACATTTAATAAAATATATATTATTCATTTTGTGAACCGGTTTCGCCTTGTTCGAAATAAAATTGAATTTAAGCTCGAGTATTCGCGTTATCAACAACGCTTTTCATTAAAATGATTACTAATTTATTTAATATTTTTATTAAATAAATACTGATAAATAAAAACAAATTTAATTGTTTTTGTGTGTCCGCGGGTCCGTATATTGCGAATAATGTTTGCAGAGCTGTTTTAGTCCCATTACGTCTCGTTTCCAGGTTTCGGGCGAAACTGAAAAGTTGTCAGGAATGTCGTTTCACATCAAATTGCTTTAGAGTCCGAGTCGTGAATACGTGATATAGATGATCGTTCTTATAAGTCAAGCCAGACCTAAAAGTCAAAGGGTATAATAATTATCTAAAAAAAATCCGAAAATTCTCAGATGTTACAGAGCATTCTGCTAAGCTCGCTCAAAGAGATTCCGAAAAATTTCCATGAATTTCAAAGCTAAAGTCGTCCTTTTCGCGATTTTCTCCATGTTTACCCTAGATGAATATGGTGTAAAGTCCAAATTTTGGCGCCGCTGCCGGGTGATTGCTAGTGAAAAACGAATTTTGTTACTTTTTAACAGTTTATTTGTGTTTACATCTTTGCTATCTTCTTCTATAAAAACATAAAAAGTACAAAAATATTTTTCATTTTCTTTTATTAGTATAATTATCATACAAAAACAAAAAAATATAAAAACATTGTCTATAAAAAAAGAAATAAAATTCACAAATTGGTAAAAATACCAAAATATAATATTCTCAATTGAGGTATTATCATAATAACTTCAGTGAACTTATTGGTATTCCAACTCGAACAAAAGATTTGAAACTTGCCATTTGTATCTCTTACGACATACGGCTCACCTTGAAACGTTAAACAAACAACAAAGTGGGTATAAGGAGGGTTGTTCCTAGGAACTACGACCCGAAAGGAGAAATAAGCTTCGCGCTATTCCTACTCCTCCGCTCACCTGTGCGTAATTACATTTTAAGAGCTACCGTGAAGTAAGTAGACTATTTGGGTTCAAGTTGTCTAGTTTTAGGTTCCTGTCCGTTTAAAATAGATTGTGAATAAACTGAAAAACTAAAAATACTCTTCTTGTTCTCTATTTTAGTGCATGCGCACTCGTTCTAAAGCTCGTTCGTCTACAACCAACAACAACAACAACTTTCCTCCGAACTGTTTAAGACCTCCCAAAGATACGATTGCTGATAATCGAACTATGGCAGCAATGTGCTCCAGGCTCCCACCGAGGATACGATGACGCAATTGTTGATTCCTGAAATCGAAGCAGCCAATTTTTGAGATCAAGCATGGGTTGCTAACTCGTGTCCAGAAACAAGACAGTTCTTTGACATGACAAAGAGGTACCCAAATGCTCACATCCGTTACTTCAATAAAAATCACCTCTACTTTTGAGATATCCTAAATGTCCCGACCACATCGAATTAAGTTGAGTCTTTTTCTTTTCTCTCTCGAGGGGCAGCCCGGATAGGCTTTGAGAAAGATACCCCTTATCATTCAGACATGGATGACCTTGTTTCTAAATTCCATCAATCAGTTTTTCCCACCTTTTAAAACGACAAATCCTCGGAACGAAATTACCAATTTCAAACAAAGATTGATGATCCGTTTAGGGTGAGGTGCCTTGGTGATCGATCAAAGATCTTCTCCGAGCATGTCCATATCATGGATTCTCGAGCTTTCACAACTGTGATGACATTTTTACAACGCCATAAATGATTAATGATCAAGACTCCTTGAACTCCGCCGCAGGTGGGTACTTTTTGGACAAGAAGGCCCGCTGATTGCTACAAGCATCATCGAAAGCAGTCCAAAGTTCGTCACTCCCGAAGCAAAGCCTTAGTTTGCTAAAGTGAAGTACGAGCGCTTCCACCTCCGTGTATCTCCCGATGTTGTTGAATTGAAAGATATGGTAGAGCGCTACATCTCGACAAGCAGACATCTCAGTCACCAATTCCGACCCCCCCCCCCCATGGGGGGGGGGGGGGGGGGGGGGGGGGGGGTGGGGGGGGGGGTTTTTCCCCCCCCCCCCCCCCCTGCTCCCGCTCCCGTAAAAGCGGTTGAGCAAAGTTGTGTTACCTGCGGCGGTGCCCACTCATATCGTAATTGACCCGGCACCCATAGTAACAATTACCGAGATAACATCCAAGAATAGGGTTCTCGCAAGCAGCCGCGGCCAATTTCAACCATGAAATTCGTTACCGGTCCCCACCGATGGCAAACCAAATCAAGACCACCCGGTTTCCTCCCATGCACACAACAACCAGAACAACCAATCAAGAATCGTTGGAACCAAAACAAAAACCGTGGAAATGGCGAACAACCAAGGGTCAAATCCACGACGCCAGGTTCAACAACAAGCCCAATGTATCAACCCCGTTAATCAACACCATCTTACCAAGCTCCAAGCTCATCAAGCTTCGGGTGGTCAAAAAACTGATTTTGAGAGCTAATGTCAAAGCTAATATGCGGTTATGCAAAATATGCAAACCAAATTCCAACAAACCGACTTGCTCACCAAATCGTAAAATTCCAACATAAGCTTAACTTGCAAGTTCACGGGGTTCTCTTCCTAGCAACACCGTTGCTAACCCGAGGGGTGAATTGAAAGCAATCACCACCAGAAGCGGTGTTTCATATGATGGACCTCAAATTCCACCTCCGGTGGTGGAAATTGAAACCGAGGTAACAAAGCGCCAAAATTTAACTTACGCAAACTCACCCCTTAAAACCTATCTATATATGATATAAATACACCAAGGGACGAAACCACGCGAGAGCAAGATAACCGGAAGCAATATAGAGTGTTCCCGGGTCGTTATGTCCCAACGAGGCTGGAATGGAAAATCGAAAGACGATTGAAGATTTGTGTTTGAATGTCACAAGGAATGATTGGGCACTAAAACTGATAAAAAAATAAGCAAAAGCACATAAAACTAAGCAAAGAAAATAAGCTAGGACAAGAATAAAAGCTAGGAATGGCAAAAACACTTAAAACTTTAAACTAAGGCACAAATAAGCTCAAATAAACTTAAGACAAATCTAATAAGCTAAACTAACTCTAAATAAGCAAATACAAAAAGCAATTAAGCTAAATTAAACAAGATAAACACAACAGTACTAATACCAGTACTAACAGTATTAACTACCAGTACTAACTTGGATAGATACTGCTAAGCTTTTAAGTTAATTACGTTAGCTTAAGTTAGTACTGTTAGGCTAACAAAACACAAAGAAACAATAAATAAGCAAACAAGCTAAAACAGAAGTTCACCTAACCTTAATAAGCACTTAGTAATTGGAATAAGCAACTAGAATAAACTAATATGATAAATGAACTAGAAAACTAAAACTGATAAACTATTGAGAATACTTTAAAAAGGAAAATAAGTTTAAATAAGCAAACAGCAAAGGAAAATGGTTTAATCTACTTTAAAAAGCTAAGGAAATCTTAAACAAGCTGAAATAATAAGCTGATAAGCTAAAATGAACTACCAGTACTAACAGTACTAACTTGGAGTTAGTACTGCTAGTGTTGAGTTAGTACTGCTACCTTTGAAATCCAAGAAAATGAACTAGCAGTACTAACTTTGAGTTAGTACTGGTAGCTTTAAGTTAGTGTTGTTCCAAAAGTGAACTAGCAGTACTAACTTTAGGTTAGTACTGCTAGTTGAAAATACCCCTTAAAAATCATTTTTTCTTTCAAACTAATTAAAAACAGATTATCTATTAACAAAATAAGACACTTATAAGCAATTTTAATTAAGAATAAACACTTAAATAAGCTGAAATGGCCTAGCAGTGTTAACTCAAAACTAACAGTGTTAACAAATGAACTAACAGTTCTAAGCAAAATAAGCACCAAACATACTAAAAACACAATAAGCAATTCTAACAATCATAAGAAAAACAAGAAAAGAGAACTTACAACACCCCCTTGCTCAAAACAGGGTCAAACAAAGAATCTACAAGCTCTAGCTTGTATAAAACAAGCTAGTGAGAGTCCATAAGCCCATCCAGAACTGGCTTATCATCCATAACATAAGCTGTGGTATATTTGAGAGTGGTATTTGTGATTTTCTCTTAACTACTTAACTTTTTTTATTTTTACTTACTCAATGAAAACAGCTTATAAGTAAGCTGTGGTGAGAGCTTTTTGAACACAAAACAATATGATTAAGAAACTTAACACTGGTATTGTAAATCGACTTAAAAACTTCAAACTTGCATTAATCATGAAAGAGTACAAACGAAAGTAAAAAGCTGTAAATGAACTTGAAATTAAACATTAAGAATAAAACTGAAAATAATTAAAAACAGAGATTCTCAGTTGCCCTCAAAGGCTTACAAATGCTCTAATTATAGCATAAGTCATGGACTTGCAAGCTTTGTGCTTCTTTGAAGCAATAAACGAAGTGCTTGTTGTGTGAGGGGAATCAAAAACAAATCCAGCCTTTTGATTTCTTTTGAGCTTCTTTAGAGACAATCTCAGCCATCGAAATGCTTTTGGAAGGTTAGGGAATTGCCAACATGGACTTTATACAGTCTATTGTGGGGGTTAGTAGGGAGTGGATTAAAATGATTTTGGCTAGGGAGAGCAAGTGGTTTTTGCAGGGAAGAAAGTATGGGACGACATACCAGTGTATCGGTGTTGGCGGGAAAGAAGGCTTATAGGGAAGTAGGCAGCTTTGGCCCCTCAAGTTTATTTCTTGCTTGTCTGACTTTGACTTTGCCCTATTCACTACTCCGTGCTTGGAATTCTTGTTTGGCTTTCTTTTGCTCCTTTCTTGAATATCCGTTTTCTGCACAATACAAATGCAAACAAACAAACACATGTATTTTGTTATGTTTTAGCCATTTTAAGTTTGTTTTTAATGGAAGGTGGTATGTGTAATTAAGCACATACCACCTATATAGTGGTTTTATGGGTTCTAGTTAGTCTCACATGGTTTCTTGCTAAACCACCTAGTACAAATCCTTAATTACAAGATATTTGTACAAGATTTGCCTAAGATCATGAAAATCTTATGGTTTGTGTGTGTGCTTTGCTTGCCGCAGGTATCAAGATGGCCAAAGAGATCCAATAAGGTTAATATTCAATGTGTTTTAGCTAATTAGGAGAAATTAAGTACATTCTTTAATTAAACTAGGTTGTACAGTACTTTAAGATAAACGAAGTTTCTAGTTTGATTTATGCATATGGACGAATGGTATGGTTTGGCTTACCCATTTTTTGCCCAAGGTGACTTATTAATATAAGAATTGAATAAATTTATGTTTAGGATTAAAAGTGATTATTGGTTTTAGTCTAGGTTTAAAAAAAAAGTCTAGTATTTCGGAGTGTGTTACCAAACGTATTTTATTGCGAAACGTAACCCTTTTACGTGACCAATAAAAATAAAACGCGCAAAGTCAATAATTATTTTCTTAATAATTATATAACACTTGCTTGACGTAAACCTTAATTTATTTGGTGACCATTTACGTTGAATGATTATTTCTAGTCTACGCGATTTAGCTTAAAAGTTAAATTAAAAAGTAAGCGTATCGGACTAAAATAAATAGTGAAGAATAATAGAAGTCGTAAAATGACCTGAAATTGAGAAAATGTTTACAGTCTCACCACCCGTTAAAGATAGCTTTGTCCTCAAAGCTTAAGACCGTGTTGTGGATGACGAAGACCCGGTTTTGAATAGGATTTGTGGGTATTTCTTTTGCACGAATCTTCACGTCCCAGGTGAACTCAGGACCTCTCCTAGAGTTCCAGCGAACCTTAACCAATGGTATCACACTTCGCTTTAATCGTATTGAATTTTCCTTTCCATAATTTAACAAGGCTCTTCCACAAACTGGAGCTTATCATCAATGTGAATTCCTTCCAACGGCATGGCTAACGGTTGGTCAGCGTAACATTTCTTCAGATTAGACACATGGAAAGTATGGTGAACCCTGCTCAATTCTTGAGGAAGTTCCATCTTGTAGGCAACATCCCCAACCCTGGCTAACACCTTGAAAGGTCTGACATATCTCGGGTTCAACTTGCCCCGCTTACCGAATCGTACAACCCCTTTCCAAGGTGAGACCTTGAGCATAACTCTATCCCTAACTTCGAACTCCATAGGCTTTCGCTTCAAATCAGCGTAGCTCTTTTGTCGATCCTGAGCAGCTTGAATTCTCTGCTTGATCAGCACGATCTTTTCCGTTGTTTCTTGGATCAATTCCGAACCAGTCAGTTAAGCTTCTCCAACTTTGGCCCAACACATAGGTGATCAAAATTTTCGGCCATATAGTGCCTCATAGGGTGCGGCCTTTATGCTAGTATGATAACTGTTGTTATATGAAAATTCGGCTAATGGCAAATGTTTAACCCAGCCCTTGCCAAAATCGATCACGCAAGCACGTAGCATGTCCTCGAGAGTTTGAATAGTCCTCTCGCTTTGGCCGTCGGTTTCTGGATGATACGCAGTGCTCATACTTATATCTGTACCCAAAGCTTTCTGAAATAATTTCCAGAAATTTGACGTGAATCTTCCATCATGATCACAGATGATTGAAACAGGTATTCCGTGTCTTGCTACTATCCTGTTCAGGTACAACCTTGCCAACTTGTCTAACGAATCATTTTTTCTTATTGGTAAGAAGTGAGCAGATTTTGTAAGTCGATCCACAATCACCCAGATGGTGTCAAAACCTTGTGACGACTTAACAAGCTTGGTGATAAAATCCATCGTGATATTATCCCACTTCCACTCGGGTATTGCTGGTTGTACTAACAGTCTCGATGGCCTTCGGTGTTCGGCCTTGACCCTCGCACATGTCAAGCACTTGCTAATATAGGTGGCGATGTCAGCTTTCATATTGGGCCACCAATATAGCTTTTTCATGTCTTGGTACATCTTTTCAGAACCGAGATGGATAGAATACTTCGACTTGTGGGATTCGTGCATAATCACGGATCTTAAGTCGCCATAGCAAGGTAACCAACTCTTGCTATTTAAACATAAAGTTCCTT